>JBBYHH010249590.1:1198-13016 GCA_038382905.1 Daphne laureola
ATTAAAATATTTATGATGTAATTAGGTGATTTCTCTGTGAATTTAACGAAAAATTAAATGAAATTAACTACTGAAGGGGGTAGTTGAAGGTTTTACAGTACCTTAAGAAATTTTTTGAAGATTTCTCAAAACCGATGAAGAAAATTGAAGTTTCACCTGATCTTAGAGGAGTTTTTGTAAGTTATCCAATTATTAACTCATCATAAACATAAAAGCTAGCTAGTAGTTATCTTTATTAGTTACTATATCTTACTTACTTGCTGTTATTTTGTTGTGATCATGAGGAGTTGTTACGCTGAGAGAACAACAGAAGAGGGTGCTGATCAGTAGCATCAACAAGAGGGTTACTTTGTCGCCCTGCCCCATCGCTCTGCCTCTGCCTGTATGTATGCCTATCTCTGCAATCCTATATATATATGATTCCTTGTCTTCCCTGATTATTAGTAATATTTAAAAATAAACATATTAATTTTGCTGAAACGTTGCTATTATATATTCTCTCCATCTTTAAAAAATTATATTATTTATTTTAACAGTTTTACTGTATGATTTATTTTTATATATTTTTAGATATTAAAAATTAAAAAATATATTTAAAAACTATTATTTAATATCTAAATTTATTAAATATATTTTTTCTTAAATTTTTTACATAATTTATTTTTATTAAAAATTAAATTAAATATTAAATATTAAAATAATAAAATTAAATGATATAATTTTTTAAGGATGGATGGAGTATTAGATTCTGAGCTACCCACATGGTTAAAGAAAGTAGTCATGTCTGTTCGTATCTTTCATCAAATTATGGCATCAATACTTAATTTGTTGCATATATCGTGGATGCTATGCACCTTGAGTGTGTTCGACCGCATCCGTCACTAATAAAAAAGTGAATGTTTTTTTATTTTGTTGGAGAAAGATAGAAAGAATTGAAAGAAATTTTTTTAAAATATATTAATTTTTTGTAAGGGGTGAAAATTGAAGGGGTCGAACAGACTATTTGTATTTCCTTTACACTTTCAAATCTACACAAATTAGATCATACACTGTCCATTTTTATTGTGATGTTTTTTTTCTTCAACTATTTAATATAAGTATTACTATTTTATTTCTATAATATTTAGAGATATAAATTTAAGGTTTTTAGACACAAATAATATATTATATTAATTTAATAAAATAAAGATAAATTTCATAAGTTCGAGCTCAAATTTATCAGGTTTGGACTCGACTCAGTTCATTCGTTAAATTCGAGTAGGTTAGCGAGTCAGTTCAAGCCAAATTTTTAAAGTTCGAATTCAATTCATTTAATAAATGAGTCTGAAAAATATCTCGAACTTGATTAAACTCAAATTCGAATAAATTCGTCTCGTTTCACAACCTTACCTTAAACATCAAAAAATCATCTGCTCATTATCACCCTGGCGTCCTCTGGTAGACCAACAAACCACATGATTGACTTCCCAATAGGATGTCTTTGTAAGTTCCTTTTTGTTTTGGCCAATCATAGGTTCATTGGATTTACTGGATCCAATTCTGTCCCTATTTTCTCCCTATTCTTATGTTTCAATCAATCAAAAGATAATAAATATATATATTTTTTATTTCTTTTAAATAAAAAATATATTTATTATTTTTTGATTGATTGAGACATGAGGAGAAGGAGAAATAAGTACTGAAGAATTGGATCCAGATTTACTCTTCTTTGGACCATTCTCATGATTTTGCTCGACATAAAGTGGGGAATATATGCGCTTTCGGAAGGAAGGGAATAAAGCAAGTCTTTGATGGTGTTTAGTAGTATTAAAAAAACGATCTTGTTAATAGGTACCTGTAAGGCATTTCTTAAGGATATATTTTTTTTTATATATTAATTTTATTTTTATTTTGTATCATTATAATTATTACATATATAGAGGTATTAAAAAAAGAAATAAAAGTATTATTAACAAGCACCCGTTAACCTTTCCCTTAAAAAAAAAAAACAGCAAATCTTTCTTACTTCAAAGAATGGGATAAGTATTGATTCCATTTATAATTTTTCCACTCAATTTATTCTCTAATTATGATATGCACGATGGTAAATACACTAATCATATTTCCAATATTTTATAATCGGAACTTCAAATATTCAATTTCTAAATTGATTCTAGCAAATTTGAGTATTGTTTAATTTTATCAATTATCTCATTTACACCCTCAGTTTCTTGGATCATTTTTTAGATTGATTATTCGAATTTGGTGTTAATAACTTTACACGCGATAAATTAGCTACAAAACATTTTTTTACAGAATGAAAAGTTTGATAAATTATTAGTTTGTTAAATAATTGGGAACCGGATCAACAATGAAAAATTATTACAAAACAAGTCAAGAAGATCACGGCACAATCCATAAAAAAAAAAAAAAAAGATCACAACACAAAAGCATCTCAAAAGTGCACATAGCAGACCAGAGCAAAGCGGTGAAATAGGAACAACAAAGACAACGCTACACTGACAACAAACAAGCAACACTCTCAGAAATGCCTGAAAGGGCTAACCAACAACAAAATCACCATAGCCGATAGAAGATAGCTAACAACACCCTTGAAGATAGCTAATCACACTTTCCCTTGAGTTTGTTTGAATGTAGCTAGTTCTCCCTCCATTCAAATTTATTGTCTCATTTTCTTTGTAATTTGAAACCAAATTTATATATTGTTTCATTTCCTTTGTAACTTGAAACGAGGATAATACATTTGGGATAGAACAATACATCTGGGACGGAGAAGTATATTGACGAGGATAATACATTTGTAATTTATTGTTTGAATGTAGTAAGTACTGCTTTTGAAAGGAAAAAAGATATTGAATTCAAAGGGAAAAAGAAAACAGTTAATTCAACTTTAGTACTGCTTTTGAAATGATATTTTGAGTCAATGTGGAGGGAGGGACTTGGGTCTAAAGCCAAAAATACAACACTATGGTAGGTAGTGTTGTACGTGGATGTCTTGTGCAGAGCTGGACATGTTACAGAGGCTATTGAATTTGTTCAAAAGATGGAGTCTCCTGCAAACTCTGTGATTTGGCGAACGTTAGTCGTGCCCATGCCAAACTGAAGCTCGGAGAAGATATCACCCAATATCTAATCAAAATGAACTGGCACAAGAGGGTAACTATGTTCTGCTCTCCAATATTTATGCGAAAATGCCCAAGTGGGACAAGAAGGGTCCGTTTAATTATAACTTTTTTTTTAAAAAAAAATTTCATTTCAAATTTTTTGTGTTTTGTAAATAGTTAGGATATATAACTAGTCATTAAGGAGAGAAAATTTGTTTTTAAAACTTTAAAAAACTCTAGTGTTAAAATAGAAAACTTCAAAAATAAGGTCCCGTTTAGTTGTGGAAAATAGAGTTAGTTGTGGTTTGCCTTGTTTGATGAAGGATGCATATTCACTCTATGATGGGCATAGGCAGTCTGGGCCTTGGAGGAAGTTTGTTTGGGGCCCTTATCATTTGCCCAAAACGTCAATTATCCTTTGGTTTGGCTTGCTACTTTGGATAGAGTGTCTCCTTGGGATGAGTCTGTCAACATGACTTGCAGATTGTGTGATTCCTCCATGGAGTCCAGAGATCATATTTTCTTTCAATGTGTGTTTGCTAGGACTATTTTCTTGGCAGTGATGTCTCGCTGCAGGTTGTTTGGGTGTCCTGTGGGTTGGAGTGCTCTGTGGCCATGGTTGGCCAGAGTCTGTCGAGGGAAGTCTGCAAAGAATCTGCTAAGGAGAAGTTTGGTAGCTGTTGTTGTGTATGTTGTGTGGATTGAAAGGAATGCTAGGATTTATACAAAGGTTTCCCAGGATTCTAGAGCCTTAGTGCACAAGTGTATAGATATGGTGCATTTAAGGACAGGTTTAGATATTGATAGATGTTTTTCTTGATAGTGTATCTATGTAGATATGATCAGGATTGCCTGTTTTTTTATGTAGGGCTCTGATCTACTTCTGTAAGTGTCGTTGGACTTTTTGATCAATGAAATTACAGGACCGTGTGCTCCCCCCTTTCTCCAAAAAAAAAAAAAGTTTTCATTTTCATTTTCTGTTTCAGTTTTCATTTTCTAGGTTTAGTTTTCCATTTCAGTTTTTAAAAAACGCGTTTAGTTGTTTAGTTTTCCATTTCATTTTCTAGGTTTAGTTTTCCATTTCAGTTTTCCATTCTCAACTTTGAAAAATACATCTAACTATATTCATATAAGAATTCAACATCAATTAACAATACAATGTCAAACTTGAACATATTTATCAATTACGTACGTCAATGATTTCTCCGCTGGTAGTCGTTCCACATCCTTGTGGCTAACTCATCTCTCATACTTCTCATTTGAGCTGTTTGAGAAGAATCAACTTCGACTGCTTGCTCAACCCCCAAACCCCAAACCATCTTCACCTCCACTATCATGTCCTCTTTCCTGAATTCGGTAAATATTTCATCCGCTTGATCTTGCATCTCGATGAAGTTGTGCAGTCCATAACAAGCAATGAGGATCAACCGCTGCACAGGAAGCGGATAACTATATATGTGCTTCAATATTGAGAATCTTTTCTTCAACACATCAAATGTCATTTCTATCACGTTACGACAAGAAGAGTGTTTATGGTTGAAGAGCTCTTCTTTCCCTTTAAATCCTCTCCTACCCCGAAAATCTCTCAGGTGATATGCCCTCGATAAGGAGTTAAAAATCCGGGAATATTTAAAAATCCAGAATCTACCAAATAATAATGATCTGCACTCACAAATAAAGATATGTCAAGTTTTGAGAAAAAGTGAAAGAGATGAATACAAGACATTGTTGCATTTATAAAAGAAATCAACTTGAGCAACCACCAAGAGTCACCATATAATATAGCTAGTTGGATGTGTGGAATGAAGATAAAAAACTAGCTGAGTATTGTCCTAGGATGTTCGCTTTAGAGAGGGAGAAAGAGGCGAAAATTGTTGAACGTGTAGTCTGGTCAGAGGGGAATTATGGTTGGAAATGGCACTGGAGAAGAGATTCGAGGGGTACGGAGTTAGGAGAACTTTTAAAGCTAACAAATTTCTTGCAGGACCTCAAAATCAACCAAGATGCGGAGGATAGTTGGGAATGGTTGTTTGACATCCCAAACCTTTCAATGGCTATAACAACCTCCTTCATAGCGGATCATCGTTTACTTTCTCGGACAACAGGCCAAGCTCCGACTTCATGGAATTCTTGGCTCCCAAAGAAGATAAATATTTTCATATGGTGAGCCTTTTAGGACAGGATACCCACATGCTTCGAGCTCACTTTGAGAGATGTCACACTGGATAAAATCGGATGCTCCAGCTGTTCTTTCCCTCTGGAAACTTTGGATCATTGTCTCATTTTCTGTCCTCGGGCAATCTCTAGATGGCAACTTATTTATACTTGGTGTGATCTTGGAAATTTCTATGCCAATTCTGTAACAGGTGCTCTCACAGCTACCCCCACTTCTGCAAACTTAACAAAGCTTCAGTCACAAGCATGGGATGCAATCAAACGAGTCATAGCGTGGAGTATTTGGCGTAGCAGAAATGAGATACTCTTCTCTGACAAATTAGGCAATGTGCTATCTTGGATTTCTTCGGTCCAACTCTTATCATTCTTATGGATCTCTAACCGCTGGAGTCTATTTGTCATTCCTTGGTCAGACTGGGTTTTAAATCATTTAGCATCAGTTGCCAACTCCTCAAAGCAGGCTCATTTAAAGACTAGTTGATCATGCTCTATCTGTAGCATTCACAATGTTACAGACTCATCATTGCCTAGTCTTTAAATGATCATTTCACCCTCTGTTTTCGTTTCTTCCGGTTCTATTTCTTCACTTGTATCCCACCCTGTACTTGTGGGATTTTTCCTTCCTCTTCTCAAGGGAGCGAATTTTCACTTTTTATAATGTCATACTCATTTTCCCTTAAAAAAAAAATAACAATATAGCTAGTTCCTTCTCCACTTTCAAATTTCCGTCGCCTCCATCATGTCCTCGCATCATTTCGCTCCTCACTTCCTCCAATGGCAACTCTCTCCCTTGCTTCCCCATCTTCTTTGTTCTACAACATCCAACTCACTGTTCAAAAACTCCTATGTAAATCTTCTTCTCCCGATCTTCGAGCCTCCAGGAGCCTTGGTTCGAGTAGGTTGAAAGTGAAGCCAATCAGATTCGCAGCCAACGACGAGGGAGAGAGCGAACCGAGTTCCTCGTCTCTGATTTTCGTGGTGAGCAGTGATAACGAGGCTCACAAGGACACTCGAGAGCCTGAGCCACCGCGAGAAGATGGAGAGGGGGAAGACAAGCAAGAAATGGACTGACAAACAGATGAGGAGTTCAAGAAGTTCATGGGAAATCCTTCTATTGAGGCGGCGATAAAGCTGGAGAAGAAAAGGGCGGATCGGAAACTCAGGGAGCTTGACAGAGAGAGCACCACCAATCCAGTTGTGGCCATTTTCAACAAATTGGCGCGTGATAGTCTGACAAGAGAGAAGGAGAGGTTGGAGGAAGCGGAAGAGGCATTCAAAGCTCTGGATCTTAATAAGGTCAATCTGATTCGCTCTTCCCACTCCTTAAATCATTTTCCCTTGATACTCGACTATTAAAATGCTAGGAACTGTGTTTGCCGTTGGTTTGTAACTTCCAGAGGTTCAATGATATCAGTAACTATGTTGGCCGGGCTAGTTTCAGAGATTCAAAGTTGATTTGACTAACAATTCTGTTTTATCCTTACAGTTGAGGAGCTGTTTTGGTTTTGACACATTCTTTGCAACTGACGTTCGAAGATTTGGTGATGGGGGAATATTTATTGGGAATTTGCGGAAGCCAATTGAAGAAGCCATCCCCAGACTGGAGAAGAAGCTGTCTGAAGCAGCAGGCAGGGACATTGTCGTGTGGTTTATGGAAGAAAAAACAAACGATATTACCAAACAGGTTAGTAAAGAATTTTACGTGCTGTTGTCTAATGCAATGTTTTTAGGACATTTTGTCATTTCCTTTCGTAATTGTGGTGTGACTGTTTTTCTTATCTAGGCATGTGTGGTGCAACCTAAAGCAGAAATGGATCTTCAATTTGAGTCGACCAAACTCAGCACTCCTTGGGGATACTTCAGTGCTACTATGTTATGTGTAGCTACGTTTGGAACAGTTGCCTTAATGAGTGGCTTCTTTCTTAAACCTGATGCTACAATTGATGACTACATTGCTAATGTTGTGCCTCTTTTCGGCGGATTTTTCTCCATCTTGGGTGTTTCTGAGGTACGCGCTGCTTATTTGCTGAATTATTTCATTTCAATATGTGATGAAGAATGCATGATCACTGGTTGGAATTTTAGGAACACAGAGTGGTTAGCATTTTGGCAAATCTTTCTTGACATCTGAGAATACTGAAACGGTCCATTGAAAAAACAATTATCTGCATAAAATTCATATGGATAGATAAGATAAATGGCTCCTTTGATATTGGTAAATTGGCTACACTTTTATTTTCTTAAACTTTCTTCCACTCTTCTTCAGCCTCAAAAGATTTTGGGTGCTTTAAATGCTATAGGAAGCTTCTCATACAATGCCCACAATACATATGCAGATAGCCACAAGGGGGACTGCAGCTCGATATGGTGTTAAACTTAGCCCGTCTTTTCTTGTGCCATCCAATTGGACTGGTTGCTTGGGGGTGATGAACAACTATGAGTCCCTGCTTCCAAATAAGAAGGCCCTGTTTGATATCCCAGTGGCTCGCACAGCTAGTGCTTACTTAACCTCATTGGTTCTTGCCGTGGCTGCTTTCGTGGTAGATGGCAGCTTCAATGGTGGTGACAATGCACTGTAAGTTTTTACTAATACCATTGGAGGTTGCTTCCATTGATCAATCTGCATGCTTGAATAGGCTATTTATGATTTTATGCAAATCTCTTGTAGGTACATAAGGCCGCAGTTCTTCTACAATAACCCACTGCTATCTTTTATCCAATTTGTTATTGGGCCATATGCAGATGACCTTGGAAACGTATTACCGTATGCAGTGGAAGGTGTTGGAGTTCCTGTTGATCCTCTTGCTTTCGCTGGACTTTTAGGTGAGTCTCTCTGACTTTTGTTTCTCTAAAGAGGATTAAATAATAGCAAGAATATCTGCTAAAGAGTTCTATTTGTTTTTGTGGGGAAACAATATGGCGAAACAACATAAAGTTGGTTAACTAATTGAAGACCTTTGCTGTAACTTTGATTTCAGTTTTCCTTTTTCTTTCCCTTCATTTTTCGAATCTCCACTACATTCGTACTCACATTTCATCCAACAGCAGTATGTCATATTTGTAATCACTGGTGTTTAAATTTCAAAAACCTCATATTAGTAGAATGAAAACCGGGCCAGATTGAAGACATCATCTTATTAGGGAAAAACAAGTTTTTCAGTAAAGGGCTCAGATACTGAGGTCTGGTGCTTAATTATACTCCGTTCTACCTTTATCTTTCCATAAAATGTAAAAGGAAAGAGACAACTAAGTGGGATGAGAGGAGTATTATTAATTTGGATGTTAATGTATTTTGTACAGAGATTTCTTACCTGCATGATTTCACAGGAATGGTTGTGACATCTTTAAACTTGCTGCCGTGTGGAAGACTAGAAGGGGGACGCATAGCTCAAGCAATGTTGGGACGAAGCACAGCGAGTTTGTTGTCGTTTGGGACATCACTTCTCCTTGGAATTGGCGGTCTAAGTGGGAGTGTCCTATGCCTGGCTTGGGGTTTATTTGCAACCTTCTTCAGGGGTGGTGAAGAATTGCCTGCAAAAGATGAGATAACACCGGTGGGTGATAGCAGGTTCGCATGGGGTATTGTTCTAAGTCTCATCTGCTTCCTCACTCTTTTCCCAAACGGAGGTGGAACCTTCTCCAGCTCATTCTTCACTGACCCATTTTTCAGGGGCGATTTTTAAATAGGTATTACAGTCTTGCTAAGTTATTCTGCTTTCAAAAGATTTGTAATTGTTTTCTAAAAATCTGATTACTGACATGATTTCTGAAGATCTGTAAATCATACATTGTGAAGTTACGTGTCTAAGATGTAGTTGACTTTTGATAAGAGAAGAAATTAGGTACGTATACAAGAAGAGAATTATCGGAGTTGCCAAGTCTGACTCTTCTGAGTCTTTAAAGTTTAAAATTCAGTTTAAGATTCCTTTCGTAAAAGACATAGTCCCTTCACTTTAAATTAGACAGCCAAAGCGTTGAGCGAAGAAAACTGTGTTTTTTTAGCTTCTTCAAGTTCCATGGGACTCTCGTTCTTGTCTCAATTTGCTTTTGGCCTGGCTTGCTTCTTGCAGCTCCCTAGCTTCAATTCCCAACAACAATATGTTCAGAATGGCAATCTCGCATGCAAAAATCAGACATCTGTATCTAAAGGCTACTTCTGCAATGGCCTTAATAAATCTTGCATTTCTTTCCTCACCTTCCGTTCAAACCAGCTCTATGATTCTCCTCAAACAATAGCTTCACTCTTAGGATCTGAAGCCTTAACGGTGGCCTCCATTAACAATGTCTCTGTCAGTGGTAAGTTCCCACTTGATGAACTGATAAGAGTTCCAATATCATGTGATTGTTGGGCCAACATGTACCAGCATCCTACAAGTTACACTGTGAAGCCTGGGGATACATATTTCAATATAGCAAATGACACTTATCAAGGTCTGACTAGTTGTCAGGCGCTAGATGGCCAAAACTACTTTGACTTTGACCGGATTTCATCAGGTGCAGAGTTGATGATTCCATTGAGATGTGCTTGCCCTACACAGAGTCAGAGTGCCAATGGAGTGATAGCTTTGATAACTTATTTGATCACATGGGGGGATTCCTTTTCATCAATAGCAGAGAAGTTCAGAGTTGACCCAAAAAGCATAGAGGAGGCTAATCAGATGGATGGTGGTACGATAATTTTCCCTTTCACGCCAATTCTACTCCCAGTGAGAAGTGAAAGTTGTGGTGGGAATGCTACTGGAAATCCATTATGCCAGTGCCCCAATGGCCTTTATGCTTATCAGATGCCAGATGGTCACACTTGTACTGCACCAACCAGAAAAGATGGTAAAGGGTTTCCTCTCAAGTTGGTGGCAATACTAGGTCAGTCCCCTTAACTACCTCTCTTGTAATGCAATACTGGCTTCTGGGTTTGATATCTACAGATGGTTTCAGATCTGGTGGTTGCCCTTGTTGGTCTATTGTTAGCACTTAGCACTATTGCTGGGTTAGTATTCTGTCAACTGTTAGCTAATATCAACTGAACTTTCCTCTGGTTTCTGCAGGTGTTACCATTGGTGTTTTCTTACTTTGTGTGGCTATTGTTGGCTACTGGCTCTGGTTATACCTATGGAAAAGAAAGGATATGATCCGTAGAGAGAAACTCTTCAAGCAAAATGGAGGCCTGATGCTAGAGCAAAGATTGTCTTCGTATGGCGGAGGAGAGAAGGCTAAAATATTTGCTGCAGAGGAGCTGGAGAAAGCAACAGACAACTTCAACGGGAGCAGGATATTGGGCCAGGGAGGCTATGGAACAGTGTATAAAGGTATGTTACCAAATGGCACCATAGTTGCCATCAAAAGGTCTAAAGCTATAGACAGGTCCCAAATCCAGCAATTCATAAATGAAGTGGTCATCTTGTCCCATATCAACCACCGCAACATTGTCAGGTTACTAGGATGCTGTTTGGAGACTGAATTTCCTCTGCTTGTGTATGAGTTCATACCAAATGGTACACTTTATAACCGTATTCATGACCACGATCCGGAGTCCATGTTCTCGTGGGATGATCGGTTCAGAATCGCTTGCGAAGTTGCTGGAGCAGTTGCATACATGCATTCTGCAGCTTCCACCCCCGTGTTCCACCGTGACATCAAGCCCTCCAACATACTGCTGGATGAAAGACACAGTGCCAAAGTTTCGGACTTTGGCACTTCCAGATCAATTCCAAATGACAAAACACACCTCACCACTAACGTGCAAGGGACTTTCGGTTATCTGGATCCGGAGTACTTCCAGTCAAGTATGTTCACTGACAAAAGTGATGTTTATAGCTTTGGTGTTGTGCTTGTTGAGCTTTTATCTGGGGAGAAACCGGTCTCTTTGGCCCGAATTGAGGAAGGACGAAATCTTGTGGCACACTTCATCTCTCTGGTGAAAGATAATAGGTTGGTTGAGATCATTGACCCGCGAATTTGTGAAGAAATCAGGATGGAGGATTTATATGCTGTAGCAAATATTGCTGTTAGATGCTTGAGGTTGAATGGAAAGAAGAGGCCCACCATGAAAGAGGTAGCATTGGAGCTTGAAAGACTCAAAAAGTCGCAGACATGCTTTCAAGTCCATCAAGGGTCAGAACTAATGGGAGATGACGATGAGCAATCAAGACAAGGATTTGAGGAAGAGAGGTTTGAACTTTCCTTCGATTTAGAGTCTACAGATTCTAGAGATGATTAGATTTCTATAATCTATATAAGACTATAAAACCTCGTGAACTGCCTCTGATGGAGTCACGTGGTGCCCCCACGGGGTGATACCTCTTTTTTTTTTATTCTTTTTTTATTCTTAAAATTTAAATTATACTTGGTTAGAGACTTTAATTTGTTAGATTTAATTAGATCTTTAAATTTTTAAATATAACACCGAGTTTATTATAATTTAAATATTTTTTTTGCTAAAACTTACTACATTTTTTTTTATTAGAAGGAATTTGATCATAAAAATTGAAGTTCAGCCAATTTATTTCTCTAGATATCTTATTTTTAATAATTTATTATAA
>JBBYHH010249701.1:0-13013 GCA_038382905.1 Daphne laureola
CCCCTTAATTGCTGAAATCACACCACCAAGAGGCAAGGGGTGCCTTGGCCCCTTTTCACCAAACCTAGCCACCATTTTGGCAATGGATAGGGATGACATGGCCATGCCCTTTCATCCCTCTTAAAATCCAAAATGGCATGGTGCCCCCTGACCAAATGGTTACTCATTTTGATCAAATAACACACTGTTTGAGTGAAAGGTTATACCCTTTCTTCAAAGGTTGCACCCTTTCACCAAGAGTCACAACTCTTCACCAAAAGGTGTCATATACCATTTTTCATAAGGATTAGAGTTAGCTTACAAAAAGCTAACTCTCAAAGCCGATTTCTCAATGTGAACTCACAAAGAGCTCAAATGAAGCTCACAATGAACTCAAACATCTTCTACTTCACTACTAGCTCATATGAGCTCAAGTTAACTTCCAAAAGTCATCTTAAGCTGGGGTTAGCTACTTTTAGCTAATGTGGGCTAGTTTTAGATACTTCTAGCTAATATTAGCTAAAGTCCAGCTGACTACAACCACTTATAGTTGGAGTGGGCTGACTTTGAGCTAAGTCCAGCTACTTCTAGCTGAAGTGAGCTGACTCTAGCTACTTATAGCTAGACTGAGCTTGGCTGGAGCTGAGTTTAGCTACTCCCAGCTCCCGTGAGCTGGAGTTAAGCTAATACAAGTCATGTCTAGATACTATTATCTAGAGTGAGCTCAACTTAAGCTATGTCTAGCTATTTCTAGCTAGAGTGAGTTGAAGTTGAGCTGGTTCCATCTACTCTGAGCTGGAATGAGCTGAAGTCTGGCTACTACCAACTCCTGTGAGCTGTAGTGAGATGACTTGATCTAACTTGAGCTATGTCCATCTACATATAGCTGGATTTAAGCTAAGGTAAGCTAGTTATATCTGACCTAGAGCTAAGATGAGCTAAGTTTAGTTACTTATAGCTGATGTGAGCTAAAATGAGCTACTTCTAGCTAACTTTGAGCTCCCACTTAGCTGCACAAGCACAAGTACCATCTAAAAAGTATCTTGGTATGACAAGAATTCCTATAGTTAAGAAGTTGGATGTGTGGAAGAGACACACCAATGTTCCACTCGAAATGCTTCTAGAATGGCTAGTGAATTCCACAAGAAACATATCTACTGTATTTTGGTAGTAGTAAGGCCGACCCCTCCTCCCATCTATTTATAGATGAGGATGAGGGAGTTAAGGGTGGTTTTAACTCCTCTGTAGGCTAAAAATTTGCACCATTTTGGCCTAGGGAAGTTACTTCCCCCTAGTACACTAATTAGGCCTCCTAGACTTGGTAACCACCTCAAATGGCGAAATGGTGCCTTCTTGGGAGGCACCCCTTAGCCTAAAAGAGCTCCTTTTGTCCGACCATGAGCATGTAACCACCCTATGGGTGTGTCTCATGTGGCAAGGTGCATACACCTTGCACTTTGACATACCTTTTTACCAAAGTACCCTTACTTTTACTAAAAGGTTGTCATTAGGTGTTACCACTAATGAATCAAGGTGAAATATCACAAAGATATTCCAAATGATCATTTGACACATGATTGAGCTCATTTCAGCTCACCTTGAACTGGAAGTCACATATTCATCAAGACTAGCTCACTTGAGCTGAAGTTAGCTACTTCTAGCTAACTTGAGCTGGAGTTAGTTACTTGTGAACTAACTTGAGCTAGTACTGGCTACTTTTAGCTAGTGTGAACTAATGAGCTAATTCTAAATAACATGACCTGGGGTTAGCTGCTTCTAGCTAACTTGAGCTGAAGTTAGCTACTTCTAGCTAACTTGATCTAGAGTGAAACTGAGTATAGCTACTTCTAGCTATAGTGAGCTGACAATAAGGTGGATTTAGCTATTTCTAGCTAAGATGAGCTAATGTCAAGCTACTCCTAGCTCCTATGAGCTAGAGTAAACTGGCATGAGCTGACTTGAGCTAAGTCTAGCTACTTCTAGCTAGATTTGAGCTAAGGGGAGCTACTTCTAGCTACCCTTAATCTGTTATGAGGTATGTTTAGCTACTTCTAGCTAAACTAAGCTGAGATGAGCTGAGGGAAGCTACTTCTAGCTACCCTGAAGCTATAATAAGCTAAGTCCAGCTACTTCTAGCTGGGTTGAGCTTAGGTGAGCTACATATAGATTCTTATGAGTTCAAACTTAGCTCCATGAACTCAAGCACTACCTCAAAAGCTTTTGGTGCGACCAGAATTCCAACAATTTAGTTTCATTGCGCTTCGCTCCCTTCGGCGTTGCCCTCGACCATCTTACATTTCTTTCATTCTTCAACGCAGCGAGGACATTGGTTCGGGACGTATTAAGGGGTGTTAGTGATATGGGTTTCCTGAATCTCTTTCTTTGCCCTCCCCAACCTTCTGAATTCCTTGGGTTAGTCTTTTGATTTTCCGTCCTATGTTCTCGGGTGTCTCTGACCTCAGTTTTGGCTTCCCGTTGGGATAATAGTTCCTGGGCTATCATGTGCTCATGGGTTACTGAATACATCTCCTCCACCGAGGATGGGTTCTTCCTAGACAGCTCGTATGTCAATCTAGAGTTCGAGAGTAGGGCTTTGATGATAGCCATTATACAGATGTTATCCGTCAAATCTGAAGCGTGTACTGCTTCCTTGTTGAATCTTTCTACGAACTCTCGAACGCTTTCATTCGAATTTTTCTTGATGTCGAACATCTGAATGGCTCGTTTTGCTGATCTTTTGTTCCCAATGAAGTGTGTAGTAAATTTGGTGTCGAGCTTCCCGAATGAAGAGATTGAATCTGGTGGTAACGCATTGTACTAGCTCGAGGCCGGTCTGCTGAGGGCTACTTCAAAACACTTGCACAGGGCGATCTCATCTGCCCCTTTCAGTTTCATTGCTCTGTTGTATTTCCTGACGAATGCATCCGGATCACCTGTCCCATGGTAGATCTCTAACACGTGTGGGAGACAGAAGATCCTTGGCATCGTGTTTTCCCGGATTCAGCGGGTGAACGGTATTTCGTCATTTGAGGGACCCCAGGACCTTACTTTGGACGTCCTCCTCGGATCTCTTTCCACTTCTTCCAGTCTCCTTAGCATTTATCTGATGACTTCATCCCTGGGGTCTTCCCTGACCATATGTTCAGGTCTCAGGGAACGGTCTTGAATCCTTCGAGCTCTAGGCGATCGGGATATCTTGCTTTGTCTTTCTCGTGGGTCATATTGACAGACGAGCTCTATGCTAGGGGTTTTGGCTCTTTCCCTTTCGGGCCTTCGGGTATTGGAATGGCTGCTGTTGGAGTGTGGCATTGCGGTTCTATTCCTAGAGTGCTCTGAGCTTCGGCATCGGCTCTACCTTTCTTCTGCCAAAACCATCCTAATGGTTCTTATTATAGCAGGGTCTGGTGGGTTGGAAGCATCCCTGAAATTGCTTTGATCCAGGCTTGAGGATGCTCGGAGGCCTGTTCCTCCGTTAGATGTTCCAGTGGGTGTCCCCTCAGCCGTAATCCTGGTGTACTCAGGGTCTGATGAGGCTTCGCTGTATGAGTCCTTGCCTTCTGGTAGAACTTCATAGGAACGGGGAACCTCCTCCGATCTTTGGAAGTCAATGTTCTCCTAGAGGTTTCCGCCATTTGATGAGGATCCAGAGCAGTATAATATGAACCCAAGGTGCTGGGATTCAATCTATATCAAGCTTGAAGATTAAAAGATGGTTGGATCCATTTCCGAGAGGAAAAACAGACGATTTCATGTTTTGTCCGTGAAGTTATGTGACCCCATTGCATGACCCTTGTGCGACCCTCCTAGATAGCATGACCTTGCATGACGCAACCCATACAATGGTTAGCGCGACCCCAGAGCGCAACCCCAGAGCCCAAGGTCGCGGTCCTTTGCTGAAGGTGCGACCCACCTGAGCGACCCCTCCACCGGCGCTAGCTTCCAGATTTTGTGGTGTTTTTGTCCTTATCTTGTATTTCTTCTAGTTTTAGATATTTTAGGACCCTTAGCATATTCCTAGTTTATTCCCTAGCATATTCCTAGTTTATTCCTTCGCATATTCCTTTTGGATAAGCTCAAGAGATTCTATTAGGTAAGGTAGTATTATTTTAGCTAGTTTGCACTCTTTTCTAAAGCCTATATAAAGAGGCTCTTTCCTATTGTAAAAATCAGAACAACTATATCAAAGCTTGAGAAGTTATTTCCTCAAGCCCTTTTGTTCTCAATGTCTACTATTTCCGCTGCCATCCCTTGAGGTTTCCGATCATGGATCCTCAAGACTTATCTTGAAGGTTACCTTCCACACCATTGGAAGGAGGTCTCAAGCCACTCGTTTCCCGACGTTATTCCAATGGTTGCCACATCTCCATCGTGTCGGAGGTCATCGGAGCCAACATCTATCCGCCATTTGTGTTCACTTCCGCAAGCTAGATCCGAGGTCATATCAATTGGTATCAGAGCTAAGCTGCCTTATGGGAGTTTTATCTAGGTATTTTTCATTTTTTTCTCTTCTCTACAGATTGTTTGAGGGTAGAAGAGAAGGTCCTGGTTCTATGCACTTTTAGCAAGTGTTGCCCAGGCATGTCACTGCGGAGGTGCTTGGTGTTCACAGTCGGAGTGCCCCTGTTTCACGAGCGTTTTACCAGATGTTTCCTAGGCATGTCATTGTGGAGGTATCTGGTGCTCATCTCAGTCATTCCGCTTTGTCCATCTTCATACTATTCTGTTTCTTTTTTGTGGTTTTTCCTTCTATTTTTCTTCACAGATCTCACCTTGGATTCGAGGACGGATCCTACGAAGAGGGAGAGAATGATGAGGATCCAGAGTAGTATAATATGAACCCAAGGTGCTGGGATTCAATCTAGATCAAGCTTGAAGATTAAAATAGGGTTGGATCCATTTCGGAGAGGAAAAACAGAAGATTTCGTGTTTTGTCCGTGAAGTTGTGCGACCCCCTTGCGTAACCCCCACGCGACCCCCTCCTAGCTAGCCTGATCCTGTATGGCGCAACCCATATAATGGTCGGCGCGACCCCTAGCCCAGGTTCGTGCCCCTTTGCTGAAAATGGTGCGACCCACCTGAGCGACCCCTCCTCCACCCTCGCTAGCTTTCGGATTTTGTGATGTTTTTGTCCTTATCTTGTATTTCTTCTAGTTTTAGATATTTTATGACCCTTAGCATATTTCTAGTTTATTCCTTGACATATTCTTTTTAGATAAGCTCAAGGGATTCTATTAGGTAAGGTAGTCTTATTTTAGCTAGTTTGCACTCTTTTGTAAAGCTCATATAAAGAAGCTCTTTCCTACTGTAAAAATCAGAACAAATATATCAAAGCTTGATAAGTTATTTCCTCAAGCCCTTTTGTTCTCAATGTCTACTATTTCCGTTGCCAGCCCTTGAGGTTTCCGATCATGGATCCTCAAGACTTATCTCGAAGGTTACCTTCCATACCGTTGGAATGAGGTCTCGAGCCACTCGCTTCCCGGCGTTATTTCGATGGTTGCCAAATCTCTGTCATGTCGGAGGTCATCGGAGCCAACATCTATCCGCCATTTGTGTTTGCTCCCGCAAGCTAGATCCGAGGTCATATCACCGTTCCCACAAACGGCGCCATTTGGTGACGGCCCTTCGGTAGGGACCACCACGCTTTTGAGCTTCTGGAGGCAGTTTGTGTCAGTGGACACGTCACACAGATGTCCAGGAGGCCGGCCATCAGGCAATTGAGTGCTGAGGGCATGAGCTTATGCGTTTCAGCCATTTTTAATGGGCCTCCCTTTCTGGGTTGCTAACATAAGCTTCTCTTTAGGCCTTAACGGCCTGGCCTGGGTCTTGGTGGCCCAGTTTGGGCCTTGTTGGCCTAGTTTGGACCTATTGACTATCAGTACCATGCATCAAATAATCATCTAAACATTCTAAAACAACAATTTAACAAGTTTAACATCCATTTAATACCTTCAAAAAGCACTACATCGATTTTGAACTAAAATAAATTTTGGGAACCTTTATGTAATGTTTAAAAAAAAATTCCGATGAAAATAATTAAAAACAGTAACCTAGTGACCATTTTAAATATTTCCATAAAGTTCCATGGCCTTTTTCTGAGTTTCAACATCAATCCATGACAAAAATGTCAGAAACAACAACTTTTAGACTGATAGCTCAAAACAAAAGTCAGGGGCCAACACGCACATTTAGGAAAGTCTGGTGGCTACCTTGGCATTATGCAAGCTGGGCTTGGGCTGAGCCGAGCCAATCCGGGTTGAGCCAGTCCTCCCATATGCCAGCTCAACCGCCATGCCTGACCAGCGGGCAACCTGCTGGGCCAGCGAACGGGCCTGGCCTGCTGGGCCCATCTTCTGCCCTAGTTGGTCAACCCAGCAGGCAGCCCATCCAACTTGGGTTTCACCCCAGCCATTGGCCATCACTACCCTTGGCCATCGTCGCGGTGCCTTTGGTTGATCGCCTCGTCGCCTGTGCCTCGACGTCGCGATCCTACCCCCGCTCTACTGCCACAATCCAACTGTTGGATCAGGGTAGAGGAGGCCATGAACCCGTGGCTTTTGGCCATGATTCCAGCCTTCATCCTTCGTTCCATGCTACTCTTGACGCCTCCAGCACGTCTGGGATTGTCTCCTCTCCATTTCCCAGGCCTTGTGTCACCGCCATTGGTCGTCGACGAGCCAACCTCCGTTGCGAACCACCATGTTGAACAATTGTACAACAATATAAAATTCCATAATTAAATTTTGGATTATGAAAACTAATCAAAAACATAATTTTTCACCCAATTGATTATCATGTAACAATTTTTAATCATAGATATACAATTTTAAGGAAAAAAAAGTGTTTTGAATTACAAAAGTTGCTCTGATACAATTGTAGGAGTTAGTTGTAATCACAGAAACGCAACATAAAATTAAAAGAACCACTTCCAGGATACATATGCAATCAAAGACGGAACAGTTTTGGTTCAAAGAATTATACCTCAATCTATATCAACCTCAGAAAACTGATTAACGCTTGTCACGTGCGTAGGACTAGAAATGCAATCCCTCCACCAATATCCATGCCAAGGGTTCGAGAGTTCCTGTCACCTCCTTATTGTGCTAGTAACAGTTGTTGAAAAACATGGCCAAAACAGAAGCACGAGATAGAAGGGAATGTTTTGAAAATTCTATGACAAGTATAGAATTAGAGGAAGCTGCAGAAAAACACAATTGGTCGCTCTCTTGACCTATGGGGCAAAATTCACCTTTATTTATAGAAGGAGAATTTCGCTCCTTGCCCCCTCCATTTCTATTAGTTGTGGACTTAAGTGCCTAATTTTCCAAGTTATCACTTAAATTCCTAAACTTCTATTTAAGGCTTCTAAACTCTCAAAGATACTTTTACAACGTGCCACTCAATATATTCTCTCTACGTTGACAGTAATTATGACTTCTTAGTCATAATTACAGACAGCGGATTGTATCTAGTAACACATCATTGTCACCTAAATAATGTAGAAGTGAACTACGTGACGAAACCATATCGATTGTTCAAGTCATTCAATCATGCATGTTATATCCCTCCATTACTCTTTTGACTGTGAGAATAAACTCTCATGACATAGGGGTGACAAATCCCGTCTTGCCCTATGACGGTGTTATTCCATGTTTTACGATGTACCCAAAACTAACGCACTCATTCGATCAAGAAAAAGATAGAGCATAAAATCAAAATCAAAGCACACCACTCAACATGACAAGATTTCATAGTCTAAGGTGAAAAGACTACACGTACTATAGTTAGTGTGTAAACTTGTAATAATTATGTCACGGTTACTAAAGTTTCCGTCAAACCATTATATCTTCTTATGTAATCATAACTTAAATCTCACACTCTGTTTGTGAATTTTCCTTACGATAGTTTCACATGTTTTATATCAAACTATGTTCTTCTCGATCATCTTGATTAAATGTTTTCTGAGCTTAAACCTACCCCTGGTTCGGACTTCTTTGACTAAGAGTATTCTGAATGAGGACGACCCTAGTCATCTAGACTTTGTGAGCCTGTTCGTTGATTTGGATCAGGCTTTTGGGCCCGTTTATTTATTTGGACTTATTAACTAATTTTACTGAATAACCCAAAATATAAAACTTCTTTATTTTCTCTTGACTGAGCAAAGTATATCATGTCAAGGATTGAGTTCAGCCTCAATGAATTTTGCTTCACTGTTTCTGCCAAGTTTCTTGCCCATGATCCGAACCCCCTAACTAAGCGTTGTGTCATCTATCAGAAGCTGTTTTCATTTTTCTTTCACCATTTCTCCCTTGAAGTGAAATTGGTGAAGGACAAATGATTACAGTAAAATGGAACGAAAGATGTATAAACTAAGGGTGCTTAAAAAAAAAAAAGATAATAATAATAATAATAATAATAAAGAAAAAAAGTAGACAATAAAATCTTCTAAGATTCCGCTGGAATTGATGCTGATTTCATAAAAAACTATACTTGGTACGCCCATATGGAGATTAAACTTGACAGAAGGCAAAACGAACTCTGAATACTTTACAACACAAGAATAAGCCGACAGACCCGGATGGTTTCCCTTAAAAGAATCACACGAGTTACACTTAGAAATTTCTAACCAAGATGAACAATTTCCTATCTACAAAAACAGTAATCGTACAAGATGCACATTACCAGCATTTGGTCATTATCTCAGATCAAGACATCACTATCAGGCTATCAGTTAACCATCCAAGAATCATATCCTGACGTTTCTTGTTTAACCATCAGCATTATTTATTATAGTTTTCGATCTACAATCATTTCAACCTACATATCAATCAAGCTTCAAGGATGTTACTATTTGAAGTCCGAAAACTACAAGCATCACTGAATCGACTGATAATAGTTCACCATTGTTGACAAGTCTCCTAGAAACAGTATAATTAGAAATTTGTTGAAAAGGAACAGATCGCACCAACATATACCTGCAAACAAAGCTGCATGAATTCATTTCCAGAAGAAAGGTAAAATTACCTTCCCTTTAACATAGAAGAGAACAGCTGGTAGTGGTAGTATTCCCCTCGTAGCAGTTTCACGTGCAGACCAGAGAACTTCTTCACATAAGCTTCCACAGCGTAGTAGTAATATGCTAATCCTAACACTGCCATAAGAAAAGACCACAAGTGAACAGTTGTACGCACGCACATCAAATGACATGATATGACTGGACACATAAGGGAACTGAGTCTGCTAGGTTTTTATTTGTATAGTTGGTCACATCATATGTCATCGAAATGCACCTGAAATCCCAATTACTTTGAGGCAATGTCACATTGAGTATAGTGCTCATTAGCTGTTTAAACTTAATCAATAGTGTAAATTCATGCAGAAAAAGGAAAAAAGAAAAAGAAAAAGAAAAGAGAAGAAAACAAGGGCAGAATTTCATGGTTCCCCTCTAACACGAGAATACTGTGATGAAGTTTTGAAATTGTTATTATTATAAATTTTCCGACTTACATGAAAATATCATGGGATGGTGATTAGTTCAGATAGATTTAATTTGAATATTGCATCACAAGCTTGAGATCGTAAATTCAATATGCACATATGAAGCATGATGTGTAAGGTAGAAACAGGTATTTATACTTAAAAATGAGAGCATCAGTTCTGAATGCTGTAAAGCCGAGCATTGGGTTTGCCATGTGGATTACAAGTCTGGACTTTTATTCTATGGTGAGAAACAACTGCATGAATGTTTAGTGCAATATCAAACAATCTCCACGAATTAGATTCATGGGAATGCAAGACCTATTTGTTTGGCATACTCTAAGTACGTGCCATCATCTCTATGTCATGCAAATTACATACAAATTTTTATGACATTATTTGATAACTCCCTCAAGTAAAAACAAAATAAAAACGTTAAGCACATTCTCCTGGACAAGCAACTTGATGAGCAAAAGATTTGAAAATGGCTAACAGACTTACAGGTGCAAATGTAAAGTTTTATCAATGAATAACTGATACCCATTGTGACCAAAGTGGTCACTGCCAATGCATGGTCAAATGTCGGGCTACCAATAAGTTTTATTCAGAATTTGGACGAAATGTGATTGTGATGAAAACTAGGTGTATGGGTATAAAATCCTATAGAAATCATAGGAAACTAGCTTCCTATTATTACCTATTCCACGGAATTGGATACATTTGACTTTCAAACCTGTATTTGCCTCAAATTTTCATTAAGAACAATTTGTTAAAAAACATCATCATCATTATCATTCATCATTGTCAGCACCTTAATCCCAACTATGTTGGGATCGGTGGCTTGAAATTTATAGCGGCAATTAACAGTCAAAAATTAGTTGACACTATAAATTCATGCAGAAGCACAGTGACAAAATTTTACGCCAGATGCCCTTCTTGTCGCAACCTTCTTTCGAAGGAATAATGAGATAAAATTTCAAACCGCATCATCATAGGTTTTCCCCACTTTCATGTAAAATATCACGAGACAATGATGAGTTGAGATAATTGCTCTAGTCATGTCCCATTACAAGGTTGAGATATTGCAGAATCAAAATGTACATAATGGAACATGACATCAATTTGTTAAAAGAACTTCTTGAAAAATAAATTTAGAAACTAGAAACATTCATTTATTATTCTCCATAAACTTTAAAAATTTATAAGTTAACATGTTGGAAAAAAACATATATTAAATGCTGAAAAAATAAACGTATCCATTTTCCTGGGACAAAAGGACTATTTATGCCAGAAACCTAAAAGCTACCCCATTACCAAAAACCTTAATACACCCCAAAAGTTAAAAGTTCATATTTTATCTTTGTTGTTGTAATTACTTTCAAGAGCTCTTTTACAGAATACTGGTATAATTTTTTTGAACAGCAATAATTTTTTTATTAAAAATTAAAATTTACAACTAATAAACTTCAAATAGTACACCCATGACCCAACACTTGCTTAATAAAAGTCTCCTAACAAACTCCAAATAAAACAACCAATAATTAATATCCAAGATAACCCTTTCCTTGGCCACTAATTCCCCCGGTAGAATACAGAACCACTCAGATTTTAAGCTCAACCAAAAGCCATCTCCATCACAAGAAAGTTTCTATTCCCAATACCACACATCACCCAACGTTACTTTTTTGTGCGGCTCAAGAAGACCAGTAAAAGCATGCTCAAAAGCATGCTTCTGCCCAAGTCCAACACAACACTCCACCGTCGCTAACTCATCGCAGCTTCACTCCACCGCCTCCGACAAACCAACCTCACGACAGAAAAGAGACCGAGTCTTCTCCACCATTCAACCACAAAATGCCTCCCCAACCACTACAAGAACGCGAGATGGTACGCCCTCTATCGTCGTAGCTATAAAACCCACGTCACCAAGAATCCCGGCCACCGTCCTCAATAACAATAACGGTGCCAACACCAGCCCAGGGAAGCACCTTCCCAACGTCCCGACCATTGCATCTATGCTCATCGATCGCCGAGCACCCAGAGAGGAGCAGACATCACTTGTGCGGCTCGCCTAGACTCCATTGTTGGAACAATCCTCGCCTCATCTAGCCCCCGCGCCTCCGACCCCTTACTATCTTTCATCCCAACCACAGTCTCTACTGTCGCATCCTTGAAAACCTCACCAGTCACCACACCTTGAAAACCCTCACCGTCTCCACCTAAAGGAAGTTCACCACAACTCAAGAATCACTCTTGTAGCTACAAACTACAGCCCAACTCCACCTTCTGAGACACTCACTAATGAAGAAACCCAACTCCACCTGCTGAATCACTCCTAAACTAATGAAGAACAAGAAAATGAAAGCTAAGAAATTGAAAGAAAGGAATAGTTGGTTGGCCGGGATCCGGCCAAAACCAGATCCGGCCACCCAAGAAGATCAATGGGAAGTACGCTAGGTTTTTAGTTTTGGGGGGCGACGGGGAGAGTGTGTAACCCCTTGGTTACAGAATACTATAATGATGTCTGTACTCACGAAAATGTCTAATAATTTCTGATTCATATCGAGTAAACTCCGTCCATGGTCCCTTAAGTTACATAATTGTCCTATTTGAGTTTCGTTTTAAGATTTTGTATCACTTTTGTCCCTTAAGTTACAGTTTTGTCCTATTAAAGTCCTTCCGTTAAATTACCGTTAAAATGAGGGCATTTATGTAAATGTCCATATCTAATATTTAATTCAACCCTAACATTTCTAATAATATACAAATTAACCCTACCAGATTTTACAATTTACAAACACACTACCTCTTCCCTCCTTGTTCCCAGCTAGGATCTACCCACAACCATCCATCTTCTTCAACGATAGATATCACCCAATTCAATAACAAAAAGAACTCATAATTAAACAATATAAGAAAACACGCATCAAAACATGGTTAATGCTAACAAGAAAACCTCACTTCCAAGTAGAAATCAAACGAAAGCCAAGACAACTTCCATTAATCACACCAGCTAGCAAACCTCTCCACCTTCTCATCCTTTAAATTAAGCCCCACCATAGCCTCACCAAGCCCACAGCTCACTTCAGGCAGCACCTCGGGGTCACTGTAGTGTGTCACAGTCTAAAAGATGGCTCGCGCCCGCCTAGCAGGATCGCCACTCTTGAACAAGCGAGAGCCCACAAACACACCAGCACAACCCAGCTGCATCATGAGCGCCCCATCCATTGGGGTTGCCACTCCGCCAGCAGCAAAGTGCACCATTGAATGAAGGTGAAAACCTCGTCATTATCCATGTTCCTCAACACCTTATAACAAGATTCTCAACATTAGAGTATAACATCAATAACACAGAAACACTTATAAACTAGTCCCGCCTCCCTTTCCTCGTCGTGCCCTATCGATAAACCGAACATTGAACAGCCGTCGAGGGGCGCCTCTCTCTGAAAGCACGACCATTCTGCCCTGAGGTCACTCAGAAACTCACAACACCCTAGATTCACAGATCTAGAGCTTATATGAACGACCCACATTCTAAGTGACACTTCTTCAACCCT
>JBBYHH010249812.1:0-13011 GCA_038382905.1 Daphne laureola
CTGTAAAACCACTAACGTGTTTTCGGGTGCAGGTTTAGGGCTTAAGTAACTAGAATGCCTTAAACTAAAAATAACGCGTTAGAAAACTCTAAGTGGAAAATGTTTAAAAATGGTCGGGTTTTGCGGCCCAAAACTTTGAAGAAGATCCCCACTCTGCCGTCATCACCGCCTTCCAACGACGCTTCCGCAACTTCTGCCGCACCGACAAGAGAGGGGTGGTGACAAATAATATCTCTTCTTTTCTTATTTTCTTACTACCACATCCCTTTTCCTCTCTTTTAAATTACCAATCATAACCATAAATATACCCCTTATCTCTCCATCCATTAATTATAACCACCATAAATAATAAAGATATTTCCCTTCCTTCACCACTTTAATGACAACTGTACACCACTTTCATTATTTTATGGCATTATACTTGCACCATAAAATAATATACCTTACCATATCTTAACCAAAACAATTCATCCTTATTTCTCTTCCAAAATGGCGCCAAGTTATGTACCAACATAATTCCATTTTTTGTCCAACTTTTCAAAATGACCATTTTTCCTTCCAAAGTGAATTTTGGAAAAATGGCACGGGACTCACATACCAAATCCAAAATGTGAAATCCCATAGAAATGAACCACAAATAAAGTCTGGAGACATGATACTTAGCAGAAACCATGTCCTGCACATTCAAAACAGAGTCCTGGTACTACAGAATCCGAAGCTCGAATAAAATATTCAAAAAAAATTATTATCATCCTAGGGTGGACTGTAACACAACAAGCCATTTCTGGCTAGCTTATTCATAACCTTTTGGTCAAGTACTTAACAAGCCACTTCTGGCAAGTTCGTTCATTCCATCTTGACCAATGTGACCTAACATTTCATGCCATAATTTAACTAGGAGTTGCAACATAATGTCTATAAGATGATAACCCTTTTGTAAAACTAAACAAGAAACACTTAGTAATTATGTTTAATGATAAACATATCATCATTAGAGAATTTATAGAAAAAATTGTACTTCAACAATTAACTTGACCAAAAACAAGTTTCATCTTATGTTTAGTACATACATCGGATGCAAGCATCCATTATTCATAAGAACACTTAATGTTCTTATTCCTTCTAATACCCCATTTTATATTATTTCCATTGAAACATGTTTTACCCTCTTTAGGAGTTTTCCTTATTTATAGACCAAGAATCAGAACTTATCCGTCAAACCAGGTGTGTTCTTTACATGTCACTACACATATAAATGGGCTAAAAGGTTTATATGTACACTTGGGTGGACATTTGAAACCTTTTGCAAAGTGTCCCTCAAACCCTTTGTTGAAGTACACCATCTTGAACTTCTTCAAGATGGAATGTCGCCCCTTGCCCTTTCCAAGGGCCACCTTTGGCCTTCATGGTACCCTTTCCACATTATATTCATCCATCCCTTTTGGATGGAGGAAATGGAAACATATGCCCTAGAGTGGTCTTTTAAAGGGTCATTACCTCCATCTCATGGAGGACATTGTCAATGAATGACATAACTTGATGATTAGGGAACAAATTGATCTTCATCAATTGCCTTTCATCAATGGACAAGAAACTTTGTATTGCTTGCATAAGTTGCTCATCATTAAGCTCATGCTTTGCCTATTTTAACTTGGTGGATTATGCATGAAAACTCATGCATTCAGTGGGACTCATAAGAGTGACTTACTAGTATTTTAAAATTCTCACACTTGAGAATCATGGAGCATTGTTTCTCAATAGAAACATCTACATACTTAGCTTAAAAGTATAGAGAATTCCACCATATTTTATCCACCATAGTGGAAAGGAGAGGGCAATTCTACATTTTGAATTTATAAGGTATACCACATACGTAGTCCTTATCCCCACCTCATGTTAGCGCATAACTATAATGATGTGGATCAAAAGGGTCTCTTGTTCAATTAGAATGAACTTGACCTTCTATTGCTACATTGGATAGTACACATTATCCAATCATTCATCACGGTTCAAATCAAATACTATCTAGCTATCCACTAATGATGCAATTCACATGTTCAATGTCTAATTCTCACAACAAGACTCATTCAAGTAACAAATACATGAAACAACTTCGTACATGCTCATACATAGCAAAAGAGATGCATATAGATTTCCATCATAAATATAGAAACATGTCTCCATTATTCCACACATATGTTCTTAATGAGCCTTCATTAAGGTTCATCATATATATCTAATACATATTTTTAGCTCATGTAACTCATACATGATTCTAATCATGCAACTCATACATGAATCAATTCAAGTGACTCATACATGAATTCTATTCATCTAACTCATACATGAATTCATTCATGTAACTTATACATGAATTTTATTCAAGTAACTCATACATGAATCCGTTCATGTAACTTATACATGAATATATTTTAAATTATATTTCCATGAACCCTTAAATCACTATAGGAACATTCCTAGGAAAGATGAAGGGGTCACAATGATCCGGCTTAAAACTCACCTCCTTAGACAGAATGTCCTATATTTGACTTTAAGGAACAACATATAAGTTAAAAAATTTCATATGTAATTTGCATGTAACACATACATGCATGTTTAAGAACATGTATTAAATATACAATTCTACTTGCATATTTCACAACACTAACACATAGCGTACATGTTCACACTCAATATTGCATAAAAAAACATGCATAAATATATGCATTTTATGAAAATTAGTTGATTACTTGCACCACAAACAAGGTCGGCTGAAACATACTTATGTTTGACCAATACGTACATTCGGCCAAACAATACATACATTCATGAAGTTACATTTATTTCTTGCTACAGAAGCAATATCAATCACTTTTCTTGCTACACAAGCATTTATCTTTCATTTCATGTTCATTCCAGTTTCGGACATACATGAAGCACACATGCATTTTCATGTTCATAACTTGCATGTCAAGTGTTCTCCGCCAGAACATACAATCATTCATGTAGTACATTCAATTTTACATGAATTGCATACATTTATAGATTTACTTGTCATACAAGTCATCTTGGATTCATCAAGTTTTTACCACATGTCCAGATCTATTTTCATGTCCATTTTCATGATTCTTCATCAGGTAAACTACACTTTTAGTCTCTTACCTTTCAACTTTGTCCTATTTTATTCCTCTTTTAAGAATTTGTCCTATTTTGATCCCTTAGCTTTAGAAATTGTCCTATTTTAGTCCTTCTATTAGAGTCAACTGTTAGTCAATCTGTTTGCCGATTTAAATCACTTAATAGCCCCTCTTAAGTGTAGATGTGTCATTAAGTGGGGTAACATATGACATGGTAGCATCATATGTGGCGACGCACATGGGGTGGGGATGAAGGGAATTTATACAACCTTTCTCGCACTAACTCCTCCGAACCACCCCATTCAAAAATCCTAGAGGTCGGACTCCAGAACCAGAGCTACCAAGAGAGAGAGAGTGAGGAAGAAGATGAAGCCCTAACCTTTATCGATGGCAGAAGAGCTGATCAAACTTACTAAGGGTCCTAAGGAAGATGTCGATAGACTAGTTAGTAGGGTGTTCCGGTTTCCAGTGTTACCACTGCACTGATGAGTTACGTGGAGATGAAGAGTGAGGAACCTAGAACCCATTACCTACCATAAGTTGAATTTTCTGATTTTGAACTCTTTGTTGTGTAATGTCTGTCACTCCATTTTTTCTAGGGTGGTTATTGAAGTCTAGGGTGGTGTGGGAAGTGTCGAGAGAGACAGAGGTTGTTAAAACATTGTTTTTTAAAATGTTATAGAGAGAAAGGTTGTTGTTTTAAAAAAAATTTGTTTGAACAGAAGTGGGGTTGTCTTATTTAATGAATATTTTCCCTCCCTATACCTATGCAGTGCCAGAGGAGAGGCTTTTCAGTATCCACTTAGACCATGGTGGGTATTTTGCTTCCTTACCATGGAAGGCTTATATTGGGGAGATTGTGGACATGTTTGACTTTTGCAATATGGAAAAGATGAGCTTTTTAGAATTGGACATCATGGTTAGAGAAGTGGGAGTAGAAGGAAAGTATGTGAACTACTTTTGGCGCATTCCCTTAGATAACACTAATGAGGAAGAGACAGAGGGTCTGAGGAGCATTAATGAGTCGGTGACTGAGGAGTTGAAGAATGATAGTGATTTTCAAAAGATGATGAATACTTGTCTGGCAATTTCTAAGATAGTACATATTTATGTCCAGGAGTTAAGTGAGGAGGAGATGATTGAGTATGAAAAAGAGCTCTTTAAACTGTATGACTACAAGGGGAATATATTTGGTAAGAAGAAGAATGAGAAAAAATAGAGGGAGATTATGGAGCTTGGTGAGGAGGAGGCCAGTAGCAGCAGTAGTACAATGATGTGTCAGGGGTGGTATCCCTTAATAAAGAGGTAGGGGAGAATAGTATAATAAATGAGGGTGGTGAGGGAGATGAGGCCGGTGTAATAAATGATGATGGACTTAAAGAGGGAGTAGTTGGTAAAGATGGGGTAGGGGTTGGCACTCAAGAGGATTGTCAAGAATGGATGAAATGAGTGAATGTGGACACACAAGAAGGTGTTGGTCCACTTTATGATTCTGAAGCAGCTGTGGATTCTGAAGCACCTAGTGGAATTATTGGGAGACACCTAGTACAGGACAAAGTTGAAGGTTTGGGACCTCAATAGGATAAACTATCTACTTTAGGACCTGAACAAGACAGTGCTGAAAGTGATAAGCGACCTCAACATAATAGTGAGATACCCCTGCCAGCAGCTGATAAAGGTAAAGGGAAAGTTGTGGATGAGGATTAGAATTTGCAAACACCTATCTCTAAGTCCTATGACTACAAAGGTAAGGGAAAAGCTTTGGATGAATAGTCTGATTCAAGTGAAGATGATATTGAAAAATTCAACCAAAAGTTTAAGAAAATAGAAGAAGATACACTGAATAAATCCGAAGAAATGAGGAGAAATATGTGGAGTCACCTATGGAGATCAGAGGGGGAGGAGTCTAGTTCTGATGACTCTAACTCACTTCCTGGTTTCAATGATGACTCAGATGCTGAGATGCCATGGAATAAAAAGAAAGAAAATGTTGAGAAAAAGAAGAGTGAGGAGGTACAACATGAATGGCTTGTTATAAATGAAGATGAGGAGAGTGAGAGATTTCAGTCTGCTAATTCTGAGTCTGAGAAATTTGATTGTGATAGAGACAGTGACAATGAGGATTTAGAGTTTGTGGATGTTGGAGTGGATGTTGACAATGATAGTGATGAAGAAGAAGATGATGTGCAAGAAGATGAGGTGCAAAAAGATGTGGAAAATGATGTGCAAGAACAGAATATGGATGTCCAAGTGAGTAAGAGAAGTGAAGATGAAGAGGATGAAGAGGATGATGAAAAAAGATGTGATACTGAATTTGAGAAGAGTGATAATGAGATTAATAAGGATGATGACTTCATAGATGTTGAAGTTGTGATTGACCAAAACATTTTAGATTTGGGTAGTACAGATGGAAAAAAAGATTTTAGTGGGACAAGAGGGTTTGTAAGGCCATCTGATGGTCTTCAAAATGAGAACACTACTGAACATGAGGGAGGTTATGAAGAATCGGAGTATGAGGACTCTGAGAGTGAGTTAAGAAGTATTCACTCTCGTAGTGAAGATGAAGCCCCTAGGTACCCCATTTTCAACCTTGTCACTGATATACGTGCTCTCAAGTTCAAAGTGGGCATGATTTTCCCATCCTTCCATATATTGAAGAAAGCAATTAGAACTTATGCTGTAAGGGGCAGATTTGGTATCAAATTTGTGAAAAATGACAAGATAAGGGTGGTGGCCCAGTGTGTGAAAGGCTATGAATGGAGGATTACTGCTAGGCCAGTCTCTGGTGGGCCAAAGTGTCAAATAATGAGGTTTATTGTTAAACATGAGTGCTATAGTAAAATGAGGTGGGCTATTACTAAGTGGATTGTTGCAGCATATGTAGATACTATAAGGTCCTAACTAGAGATAAGTCTCTCGGCATTAGTTGACCATCTTAGAAGGGATTATAACATTAAAGTGCACAGATCCAAGGTTAGTACAACTAAAACCAGAGCTCTTGAAATGATAAGGGGGGATGAGGCTCAACAGTACTTGAAATTGCCTGATTACTGTGGAGAGATTCAATAAACGAACCTAGGGTCCATAGTGGTTTTGAGTTGTGATCATCTGATTTTCTAGATATTTTTTGTCTGCCTTGTGGGTCAGAAATATGGATTCTTGAGTACATATAGACCCATTATAAGTGTGGATGGGTGCTTCTTGAAGGGAACATATGAAGGACAGTTACTGTTAGCTATTGGGATAGATGCAAATGACTACATTTACCCAATATCATATGTTGTTGTTGAGAGTGAACGCGTGGATTCATGGTCTTGGTTCTTACACTTACTTAAGGGTGAGATGGACATGGATAACACCAAGTACTGGACCATCATGTTAGACAGATAGAAGGTTAGCATCCTTTAATTTAATTTATCTGTTACATTAAGTTAAATATTAGGACTATAATAGGACATATGTGAAAATTATTAGGACTTCAATAGGACACTTAGTTTATTGGTATGTTTAAGGTTGTTAAACTATTTTCTGATATTTTCATGTTCAGGGACTCATTCAAGCAGTTCAGAAAGAACTTCCTAGTGCTGATCATAGGTTTTGTGTATGACATATGTACACAAACTTCAAGAAGTTGCACAAATCAGAGCTTTTCAGGGATTTGGTCTGGTCTGCAGCAAGGGCAACATATGTGTCAGCTTGAAAAAAGTGATGCTGCAAATCAAAGCTATTGATGAAGGTTCTTGGAAGTGGTTGTCAGTTGTAGAGCTGCAGCATTGGACTAGATCTCATTTTGGTACATTTCTTAAATGTGATATCTTATTGAATAACATGTGTGAATGTTTCAATAAGTTTATTATGGATGCTAAAGATAAACCAATACTGACCATGTTAGAAATGATATGATCCAAGTGCATGGTCTGTATTGTAAGGAAAGCTAAGGTTGGGGAGAAGTATAATGGAAAGTTGTGCCCCAAAATTGTCACCAAGCTGAACAGGAACAGTGATAATGTTATAGGGTTTACTCCTCTAGAAGTTGGTCCTACCTTGTACTCAGTGAAGTCAGGAGATAACTTGTATGTTGTTGACATCCAGGCTAAGACTTGTGACTATAGAAAGTGGGAGTTGAAAAGGATATTGTGCTCACATGCATGTTGTGCCTTGACATATCATGGTTGTGAAATTAAGGAGTTTGTTGATGAGTGTTATTGGGTTGAGACACACAAGAGCATTTATGCACATTACATCAAATTTCTTAGAGGTCTTTATCAGTGGGATGTCACTGAATTCCTGGTTGTGCAACCACCAACAAAGAAGTGAACTACAAGAGGAAGACCAAAAATGAAGAGAATAAGAGAGGATGGAGAAGAGCCATCCAAGAAAAAAATGAGAAAGACTGGGATGTTAGTGAAATGTTCTAACTATAGATAGTCTGGTCATAATGTGAGATCATGTAAGACTCATGTAGCTACTAAGAAAGTTTGTGCTAAGGGAAAGGGGAAAAGATGAGCAACTCAAGAGCGCAGTAACCTAAAAAAGAAAAAAAAAGACAACTGTAAGATAATGAGACATCTGTTTTTAAATGTCTATGAACTGTTTAAAATGTTTAATGTCTTGATATATATGTGTTTTAAATTTTATCCTAAGACTCCAAGTAAACAACCCAGCAGCAGCAAAGCAGTACCAAAAAGAACCAAGGGAAATACTTTCATAAGTAAAAATGCATCTGTAGGGGTAAGCTAATCTCCATTAAACCATAATTCTCAAGAATTTGGTTTTTATCTTTCTAACCTTAAACATTTTTAAACGTTGTAGCAACATTCGGGCACAAGGAAACAGACACAACCCCCCACCGGCAATGTCTTTGTCCACAGGGCTAGCAAAAGACTTCAAAAATTGTATCTAAGGCGTGGGAGAAGTGCAACTAAGACAACTACTATGAATTAGAGGAATGGTTCTGGAGTCAAGGAAAATTTAAATATTTTGATATCGTGGATTTTATTAGATGTTAATATTTTGGAGGGTTCATCACATTTCTATATTTTTGTTGTGATGGGTTAGATGTTAATGACAGTGGGTACACTCAGTGTTAGGGTTCTGTCAAAGTTAGAACTGACAAAAGGTTAGATAGCATAGCAATGGTTATGAATGGTTATGAATCAGAGTTAGATATTTTGGAAGAAGTATGTTGAATGGATAGACATCAATAGGATTGATATTGTCTTTATTTCAATGATGAATGTTGAATGTTGATGATGATGTTACTCAGCTTATTTCTCTCTCTTTCAATGATGAATATTGTGAATGGTTAGATGGATTGATGGATGTTGTGAATGTTTCAATAGGATGACGTTTGATGTTGTGAATGGTTAGATAGGATTATGTTTAAGAAATGTTGGATGATAGGACTTCAATAGGATAAAGTTTCAATAGTTAGGACTACAATAGGACACAGTAAAAATGATGTTTTAAACATGTTATTAAATGGTAATATTTGGTACATTATATTTTGTGTTTTAAAAAGGTTTGTAAATCACTAATGTTTGGTATTTGGCTTTTAAAACATGATTATGGGTTTCAAGTGGTAATAATGGACTTTAAAACATGATAATGGGACTTCAGTGTTAGGGAACATTTTACATAAGTTGTTTTAACAACTAATGGGACTTCAATAGGACAAACATTTTTAAAATGGGGACTACAATAGGACAGAAATGAGAAGGTTTATTGTGAAGAAAATTTAAAGTACCACATCGATGAAGTATAATTACAGTACCAGAAAATGAATATCCAAGATACAAAAACAACAACCCTCAATTTCCTAATCTCATATCTAAGTTTCCCAACTTGATCCACATTTGAACTGGTTGTAGCAACAGAGATGTCAGCATCAGCTTCCTCAACAACCCCCGCCCTCCGTAGCTTAGAACCATCTCCATGACTATCCAACCTCTTTAACAACCTGTAAATGATGGCCCTCAAATGGTCAAGAGTGGGTTCATCGCACCAAACTCTAAATCCATAAAACCCAACAGTCTAAGCAAGAAAAACAGAAGATAAATGTCATACCCAAACTGAATCCAACTTCAAAATTAAGGAAAAAAATAGATAATAATAAACCCACGCTATTCAGGCTTCTTAAAGGACTTACCCCATAGTTTCGACAACTAAAGAATCATCGGTCGGCGTTCTCTTTCGACCATGCCATAACCAACATTGATTCTTCACCACAGTTGCATACCGGTCGAATATGAGCTTGATTGACCTTCGAGTTCGAATTCAAAGAAGCCATTCAAAGATTATCGACAGATCTGCTTGTTTAGGGCTCTATCAGGAAGAAACCCAGCCTCTACCTTAATTTTTCTCTCTATCCCTCTCTAGCTCAGAGTCTCTCTGTGCGACGAAGAAAAAGTTGTCAGACAACAATCTCACACAATGTGCCACATCATTTATATGGAATTTCTGAATGTAAATGACTGTTAAGGGTATTATGGTCTTTTTACTATTCATATTAAATCTGGATAACAAAAAAATGGACAATACAACGTTGAGTCTAATAGAAGGACCTCAATCGAGACAATTTCTAAAGCGAAGGGATTAAAATTGACAAATTCTTAAAATACTAAAATAGGACAAAGTTGAAAGGTAAGGGACTAAAGTTAGAGTTTACGCATTCTTCATCATTTTAATGTCATATTCATGAATTCAGTTCCATTTGCATGCATCTTTCATGAAATGGTCATTTTTTTAAGGTCATCTTCATGTAGTGGTTACTCAAATGTTCATAATCAATTTTCGGATTCATGTTCAATCTTTTTCAACATATTCATCTGAATTCCAGCAACATATAACATGAGATTAAAAAGAACCATAACTCTGATACCATTTGTAGATTTTAGGATCTTAATAATTCAATCTTATTATCTCATCAAAACATGTCGAGAGCATGTTTACATACAATTGTATGTTGATCACATACAAAATGTGATGTAGTACATACATATACTTTCGGATCAACACTATGTATTTGATAAATTATGCTTTCTTTCATTCATTCGAATCAAGAAAGTAAGAATAAGATTCTATCATCATACTAAAGTGTACAGATGAAGAATATGTACCTTACACTATGGATAAACACATAAGGAATAAATTCCTTGCTCCTAAAATGTATGCTCCATATTCTTCATTTTCAAGTTGGTGGATGAACACCAATGGAACACCTTCAAGGAAGTGGCAGATTTGATGCTGAAGAGGGCTGACTTAGAGTGATGGATTGGGGTGAAATGTGTTGAAGAAACACACTTAAATATCCACCCAAAATGCTCCAAGAATGTACTATAAATTTTGGCCAAGGAAGAGAGAAAAGAAGAAGAAGGAAATTGAAGAACACTTCTGTTCTTCCTCCATCCTTGAGGTCGGCCTCCTCCCATCTATTTATAGATGAGGAGGAGGAGGTTTAGAGGAAGTTATAACCTCCTCTAGGCCGAAATCATGTGACTCTTGGGCCTAGAGAGGTTACCAACCCCTTTTATCCTTTCCCTTGTCTAGGTAGATGGTAACTCCCTCAAAATGGCAAAAAGGTGCAACATGGAGGCACTCTTTCACCTCTAATGGATACAATAAGGCCCGCTATGCATACATAACCACCTAGGAGCATATAACATGTGGTAAGGTGCATACACCTTATTCCACAATTGCCCATTTTATCCAAAAAACACTTTTCTTCTCCAGAAGGTGCTAATAGGGTGTTAGCACTACTAAATCAAGGCGAACTAAGACAAAGTAGTTTTAAATAGCCACATTATACATATTTGAGCTGCTCTGAACTCCTTTTAGCTCACACTGATCTAAAAGTTACTTCTTTAACAAAACTAGCTCCCGTTAGTTGAAGTTAGCTACTTCTAGCTAACTTGAGCTGAGGTTACCTACCTTTTAGATAACATGAGGTAGGGTTAGATACTTCTAGCTAACATGATCTGAATTTAGCTACTTCTAGATAACTTGAGCTCGAGTGGAGTTGACTACATCTACTTCTACCTTGAGTGAGCTCACTTTGAGCTGGATTCAGCTACTTCTAGATGAGATGAGCTGAAGCCAAGCTACTCATAGCTCCACTGAGCTGGAGTGAGCTGGCTAGAGCTAACTTGAGCTATGTCTAGCTACTTTTATCTGAAGTTGAGCTAAGGGGAGCTACTTCTAGCTTTCCTTGAGATGAGGTGAGCTGAGTTCAGCTACTTCTAGCTGAGCTAAGCTTCTATGAGCTGAGGGGGCTACTTCTAGTTGCCCTCATACTATCATCAGCTAAGTTCATCTACTTCTAGCTAATTTGAGTTGAGGTGAGCTACATATATCTATCCATGAGCTCAGACTTAGCTCCATGAGCTCAAGTACCACCTCAAAAGCTCTTAGTGTGCCAAGAATTCCAACAAACTAAGCCTATTTTATTTTCACCGTCCAATTGGCTCAAGTGTTCACCTTTTACGCCATCTTCAAGTTCCTTTTGAAGACCCAGATATGGCCAAGAGGGGGTGAATTGGATTTAAAATAGATTCAAAACTCTTGTAGCTTTGAAACCAATACCTATAAAACTCTCAGATCAACACGTTGATAACACAGAGTTGAAAATACTTGCAGCAACAAGGTATCAATGAGTTGATGGTCAACACTAATAAGAACTATAAGCAGAATAAAGGACACAACGATTTATAGAGATTCGGTCTAACTTGACATACGTCATCTACTCAAGACACACTTGAGATTTTCTCCACTACAACTGAGACCTGACACACAGAACTTATATAGGGTTTGCCTGACACATAGGACTTTACCAAGGCTGCTTGACACATAGGACTTTATGCCACAATACCTAACTTAAAGGAATTTTCACCAATGCTTGACTAACAGTACTTTACAAATGCTTGACTAATAGGACTTTATCAATGGCTCCCTGACACATAACACTTTATGCCAAACTGCCTGACTAACAGGACTTAGAATGATCATAGTAGACGGTGATCAACGCATTGATAGAACATATTATCAACCTTTCTCTTCCTTGGGAAGTTTCACTTAATCAGTGATGTAGAACTGGTCTAACAACACCAACCATTGAAGTTGATCTATCTAAGCGCATAAGAGTAAACCTTTTTACAAGAATAGATGTAGAATAGAAGGCTTATCTAAAAGATGACTCTTTGTAGTAGACAAAGCTGTTGGTGATGATTATCTTCTAGATTCTTCCAACTTTGTGAATGTAGGCTCGAGAGTGTTTTGATCTCTATGGGTGAGTAGAAGATGAAGAGAAGGTACAATATTCACAGAATGTCGAGTATTGTATGTTTTATCTTTCTTCTTTTTCCTTCATCTTCTTTTATAGGCTCTAGAGTGTTCATAAATGGGTAGGAGCATCCTGAGATCTTCACATAGCCATTGTGTATGAAATCTTTCCTTTTTGTGCTTTTCGAATGTTGGCTAATTGATTTGTAGTTGCTGCAGATCTTTGCAATTTGTTGTCATCTTCCATCAACGTGTTGATGAAGACTGGCTTCAACAACTTGATGAATTTTCTTCTTCAATCTTGATTCATTCTGAGATTTTAAAACTTGTATAGCTTCTCTTATAACTGTAGCTCACTAGTGGAGTAGATGGCTTTATCTTTGATTGCTCCATGGCTTGTAAAACTTGAATTTTGTATATTGAGCATCTGGCCATCAACGCGTTGATGCACATTGCATCACACACTTTCGTGATTTCTTTCCTTTTCTGAGTTGATTGTATCTTTATCTTCTGATTTTGTCATGATCTAATAGGATATTCATCTGAAAGTTTCCATATTCTTCATCTTCAACACGCATCCTTCATTTTCCTATGTGTC
>JBBYHH010249923.1:0-13011 GCA_038382905.1 Daphne laureola
GCCGCTCTCGTTCGGTGGGGTTTCAAGCGCTTCTCGCGATGGTCCACCGATTCGCTGCACCAAATTGAAGTGGTGGAGGCTGGGCCGGAGTTCGGTGTTGCAGGTTGAATGACGCGGTGTTCCCTAGCACTTCGGGGGTATTTTCGGCAGTCATCGTCTTCCTGGTTTGAAGCATCCGGTGAAGCCTCGGGGTGGTCGGCCCGGATGCGCACAACAGTCTCGGGTTGTGGGGTACGGCTCCATGTTTTTTGTTTCTACAAGTTTGGCTCGAGCCATGTGTGATGCCAAGGTTCTTGATTCAGGTCTACTGAGTTTCTCACCTTGTTCGTTTGTGGTGGTGGGTACAACTCTTCAGCATGGCTCACTCGGTTCGGGGGACTCCGAGCCGAGTAGCGAGCCTTGACAGTTCCCTACTCTTGGATTTTGATTGGGAGGGCATTTTCTTTGTTTTCCGAATTGTTGTTTTTTGTGTCTTTGTGTGTTTGAACATATAGGCGCTTTATTGTGGTTACTAAAATGATTAGGGCTAGTGCTCTTCTTAGCCCACTATGGTGTGCCAGTACCATTCAGCTTTTGGGTAGTTAAGGGGTACCGAAAGCGAGATACCATATCTTTTTACCGTCATAGTGGCCATGACCATCGTCATGAGATCGCTTAGCCTTTTGAGGTCAGTTTGTGGGAGCCTAGTCTTAGTGGTTTTAGTTTTCCATTATATTGCTACTTATGTGGTAGTTTCACCCGTAGATGACTAGTTTTGTTATACCTTTAGGTACGTTAGTTCGTCGTTTCTGACTTATTTTGTAATGAGTTATCATTAATAAGATATGTCATTTTTGCTCAAAAAAAAAGACCAAATTTCTATTAGTCCCTCCAAGTACTATGTTAACTCAATCACTTTAGCCATTCAATTATAGTTTGTTCTGAATAAATCTCTGAACTATATATACACCGTTAAACACTTTACCCATTTGATCATATCAGTGTTTGTTGATCTCATAGAAAAATACTTGATTAGTCCTCCAAATTTCATAATCAGAACTTTGGTATTTAAAACTTGTTAAAATGATTAAATTAAAACTTCCAGATCTGCCACATCTCTCATTTGAATGAGTTTCTCTCGAGGTCGCTAAGAGAGGGGCTCCGGTAGGTGAAATAATGTCGTTGATGACACCTTCTTATATTTTTCAAAAGGTACTAGGTCTTAAATTCTTTAAAAACATACAAATAAGATTCTAGTCCATCAACATAATTTGGAGGAATAATAGGTAATTTGATCTTAAAAAAAGTTGGATTATCTGTGACATGCATAAATCAAAGGTCTCATTTGTGTAAGAAAGAAATTAGAGGGTGGTCTTGATCAATTTAGAACTTTGGCCAAAGAACGTTAAATCGGGAAAACTTGAATAGCTACTACAAAGAAGATAAGGTTTATTAATTAAATCGTCATAAAATCGACATTTCTATTGAAATCACTGGAGGTTAAAGGGCAATATAGGATTCATATGTAACATAGAAACATAATAGTGCCTCACATGTAGATCATAAGAAACGTTAAGGTCCATTTCAACAATTCTGCATCTTAAAAGACCCAGGGTTCTTAATCTTACGTACTTTTTAGAAAGGGAAATTATAAAAAAAAAACTGAGATTTGTTATATTATTTTACCTAACCAAATTTTTAGAATTTTTTATTTTTTCTTATGAGGTTTGATTAATTATGTCAATACCCCTAAAAGTCTAACTTCTGTTATCAATTATGTTAAAATTTAAATCAAATGATAAAATTAAATCTCTAATCTTTAAACCTTAATAATTATACCCAACATTTTTTACTCATTACAATTTTACCATCTTCATCTCTTCTACCTCCCTCTCTTCCTCCTCCTCTCTCTTGAATTAGAATCTGGATCCAAATCTGATTCATCTTCATCCTTCTTCCCCGAAGACTTAGCTGCATCAAGAGATTCCTCAATGAAGCTCAAAAACCAAACTTGCATCTCAGATTGCAAATTCTGTACAAGATGAACTGTCTCTTCCCTTCCTCGGCCCCTTTTCCACAACCCAGCCACAGCTCCCAGCTTGGAGATGGCTGTCTATACCTTGACGGCACTATAATCGCAGGCTCTTTAGCCACCTTCCTGTTCTCTTCCTTCGCCGCCACCAAACTTGGAACCACGCATTTGGAAGGCACAGGAGACGCCGATCTCTTAACTTACCCCGCCGCCGGCGATGGATTCCTCTCCGCAACCATCGTCGCCGCGTTTCCCCTTTTCCCGGCGGAAACCGATCTCTTCGCGGTTACCGGAGAACAGAATCTCTGCGACGGTTTCCTCCGACCACTAGTCGGTTCATCGGAATCATCGCGCTGAAGATTATCCCTCGGAGCCAGTGGCTGCCTCGCTCTAGGCTTCTTCTCCTCCTCCTCCTCCTCAGGGCTGAACTGATGATCGATTTTCTTGCGTTGGAATTCGACAAATAAACCCCAATCGGGTCACCAGAGTATTCGGATTCGGGCACGGGCTGGATCACGAAATCGCGTTTCGAGGCAGAAATTCGAGCGATCAACGGATCAGGAGATCCAAGGAAAGGGTGACGGCTGACGATGGGACGAATGCCCGAGACGCGAGGGACGGGGGAATCAAAGTGGAAGCGATCAACGTAGACGAATTGGCCGAGCTGGAGGCGGTTGGGGCGGATGAGATCTGTGTCGCGGTCAGAGAGGGAAACGTAAGTGGAGTTTAGTGAGTCAGAGAGCTGGACGTAGTAGCCATGGTTGAGCTAGAGGTCGGAGTCAGCGAGGGCGGGGACTATTCCGATGATCTGAAGGAGCGGGGAACGGTGGTCACCGGTGACACTCGTCGTTGAGTTCATCGACTGAAGAAGCTGAAGGATGATTCCGGGAGTGGGAGTCGCCATTGGAGAGATGAGATGTTAGGGTTGGATTGAAATGAAATTTTTCCAATTTTTTGAAGTAATCTATTGAAATTTTTCCAATTACAATTCTTCTTGTAACTGATTTAGGAGAGAAGAGGATGAAGAGAGGGAGGTCTAAGATTAGAGATTTAATTTTGTCATTTGATTTAAATTTTAACAAAATTGTTAATAGAAGTTAGGTTTTAGAGAGGTATTTATATAATTAATCAAATTTCAGAAAAAAAAATAAAGAATTTCAGAAATATGTAGAGGTAAAGCAAATAATATAATAAATTTTAGAGTTTTTTTTTTATAATTCCCCTTTTAAAAATGGATAATTATCCAACATCCCAAGATTTCACAGATCTTCACTTTACCTTCTTTAATTTTGAAATTTATTGAAAGGTATCATAAAACCTACAAATTCCCCTTTTTACGGTTAATTTAGTGGGTTGAGACTGTTAACTTTTTTTTAGAATAATACTGTAATTTAACTCATACAAAATTTTCCCGTAACAATTTTACCCCAAACATGTTGAAGTATGCGAATATACCTCCTCCCACGCTTGAAATAATTCCCAACATAGAACCTTTCACAGTGACTTTAAAATAGTACTTCCTCTGTCTTTAAAAGATTGTATTATTTATTTTAAAAGTTTTATTACATTTAATCTATGATTTATTTTTATATATTTTAAGATATTAAAAATTAAAAAATTTATTTAATAATCATAATTTGATATTCAAATTTATTAAATATATTTTTTCTTAATTTTTTTACACTATTTATCTTTATTAAAAATTGAATTAAATATTAAACATTAAAATATTAAAATGAAATGATATAGCTTTTTGACGATGGAGAGAGTAATTGGTTAGATTTTTGGCAACTTGAAGGCTTAGTAATCGAGCCACGTAAAGAGAGTAAGAGAGGACAGTAACTAAAACTCTTAAAGAGAATAATTCCTTAACGTAATTAAAAAGAGTTTGGGTACACATTGTTAAGCGACATGTCCGCTAGCGTTTTATACTCAGATCATGTCACTGTCGTTCCATCTGTTTTGATCTCCGGCCAACGTTTCGTTCTTTAATCCCTACTGCTTCTTTCCGGTGTGAAGTCCGGCGGTTTTGCTCTGCCCGTTTATGCTTCTGATGGTGCCTCTCGGTTCTGCCGGCGTCCCTGTTCCGTTGGCTGACTTGGTCGGCTGTTTAGGTGGTTCCCTCTTGCCGCCGCCTCCAGCTGCTCCTCTCTATTCTGGGCACGACTGCAGTCCCAGAGATTTTCGCCTCAGTGCCCCACCAACTGGAGGCTGCCTCATGCCCTGTTCGATGCCTCCGCCCGCCGACATCTATCGCCGATTTTGTGGCTGAATTCGACCCAACTCGACTGCGATTTGTTGTGTGGTGGATTCGCTCTGTGTTTGATTTTCTCTCGATCCTGTTGGAGGGAGTGGTTGAGATGGGGCACTAGATGGGTCCCTTTCGAAGAGACCCTAAATCCACTCTATTTTTTGCAATTATGCTCATGGGGGTGGATTTTTGGGTTAGTACTGTTAAGATTGATATGGATGGTTTCATGGTTCGGAGATGGGGCTTTGTCGGACGTCGGACGTGGTTCGAAGACGGTTGGTCTTGTGCGAGAAAAGGTGGAATTGGACACGACAGGGATGAGTGGTGGCTCTCCCTGCTTGGGTTAGTGAGACTCATGTTGTCCGGTAGTGTTGGTCTGGAGCCTCCATGCACTACCTATTTCAGTAAATTGTCTCAGATACATCAACAGTATCATTGGATCATAATGGTTCTTTTAGAATTTTGGTCAACATTTTCATACGTTCTTTCAGGTATTCTTGCAGGGTACGGGTCTTTTGGAGTTGCTTGCATGCAACTCGTTTGGTGGAGGTGGTCGATGACCGTGCACATCGCGAGAGATTCTGTGGGGAGATACCTGTCTCAAAGCACATGGCCCATTGAAGAGTGCATATTAAGCTGGCCTCGATTCCGGCTTTCCATCATCGTTCAACTTTATTTTTGTTCATTGATGTGTCTTCTATTGGTTATTAGCCTAGTTATAGGTTGTTATCTTTCGTTCAATGATCATTTAATCTTAAATTATTCGGTCAGTAGATTGCAAATTGCTCACCACGGGTTAGAGTCTAGTCCTAGTTTGTTCAGGTCTTGTACCTGCTTTAGCTAATTTTCTTGGCTTAATGCTGGTTGATATCGAATGAAGCATTCATTTTCAATCAAAAAAAAAAGAAAAAGCAATTAACACCTCTTACGTAATTTTGTTATTCACAAATTATCATTTATACACTTATTACATCATTTATCACATTATTATGGAGAAAAGTGAGTGTCATTTAGTGTAGTTGAATTATTCTACTATATATACATTTTGTGAAGGGTTTATGAACAGTACGCTTAAAAAATAAATAAAAATAAAATAGTTGAGTCCATTTTATTTTTTTCATTTTACACTTTAGTCCTTTTGATCCCATTCTTTCTGTACTTTGATCCTTCCCCTTTTGTTTCTTTTTACATTTTAGCCCTCTTGCTTAATTTGTTTTACATTTTGATTCTATTCATTCCTTTCTTTTCATATTTTGGTCTTATAATTTTGACATGTTATACACTTAGGTCCATAACTTTCTTATACATAATAGTTTACTCAAAGTTGTTTCTTTGGACATGAAATATGTGAATAAATATGAATACTCTATAGTAAAAAAACGGTAACAAAATTTCAATTTTTATAATTCTTCCGAATACAATAAGGAGTTGAAAATCGTTGACATTGTACTTTTATTTTAATTGTGAAGGTCTAAATTTTTTCGGTTCTCAAATTTTTCTTATTTATTTATAAAAGTAGTTTACCATAACAACATCAAATTGAGATAAGAGTAACATTTATGTACTCTAGGGTTATGGTGCAGTCGCCGTCTTTTCTTCTTCCACGGAGATCTTCGTCTGCACTTTCTGGCAAGTCTGGTGTTTGGATTTCCTTATGGATACGGTACTGGGCGCTTTGGAAGTGGATGTTTCATCTCATCGGCGATCGAGTCACGCCCCTTGTTCGTGTTTGCAGCGCCATTTTGGGTTAGCGCACGGTGATTGATGGTGTTGGGTTCGCTTGGAGCACATATCGGCGTTATCCTCCGGCAGTGCTCCTCGGGCGTTGCTCTGGCGACTACTGGGAGGTGCGGCGCGCTCCGGATCAACCTGCTCGTAGGGGTTCTATCCGACTGATCGATGGCTGGGCTGCCATCGTGCGGCCCGTCAGGGGGTGGTTGCGATCCACCCGGAACAGACCATCCTCGGATGTTCATTGTGGTTGGGTTACAGTCAAAGCAACTGGGGTATTCAGTGCTGAAGTAGGAGAGGATCGGCGGGGGTGGTTTTGGGGGTCATTTTGGGTGGAGGATCTGGGCAGAGTAATTATGTGGAAGGAGGATAATTGTTTGCAGAATAGGTACATGGTGGTGGGTTTCAGGCTGGTGACCGGTGATTCGGCAGGGCGAAGTGATGTCTCGCCCTGCTTGCAGAAATGAGCACCCGAGTAGCATGTAAGGGGGTTTGGGGTCTTCCCTCCTTAATTTCTTAGTCCAAAAGACCCAGGTACGTCGGCGACATTGGTGGTTCTTGTACACTGGTGAGATGATTTTGTTTTGTTACTATAGGTGCACTTTCAAGTATCTCTGGAGGGTCCAGACCTTATGTAGCTTGCTATATGCAGGTAACTTGGCGGCGGAGGACGGGGGCTATGTATTACATGCGACATGCTGCACACAGGTACTTGCATCGAACTCATGAGCCATTTGAAATCCAAGCTATAGTGCTACGTTATCGCTTGCTAGTTACCGTTTTCCACTTTATGCTTGTTTGGTTGTACTCCTATCTTTTAGGATTGCTTTCGTTTGTTTGGTTATTTCTTTCGACAATTATTGTGTCTTTCTAGCCTAGCAACCTTAAGTTGCTTGGCTCTTAGGTTCTGCTATGCTCGCTATTACGTATGGTTCTCTCTTTTATGTGTAAAGGGGTTGGATCCTGGACTTTTACCTTTCTCGGCATACTACCAATAAAATTAAATGATAATACATTCCCCTAAAAAAAAAAGAGTAACATTTATGTGCATATCACATTATGATTATTCGATCATATACATAAAGTTTTAGTTTGGTGTTAAAATTTCACCTAAACCCTAAACTTCTTAAAAAATGCATATAAACCATAAACATTTAACATGAAAATATTTAAGTTTATTTTTACCTTTTCTCCTTCAATTGTCTAAATGAACACGAAAAATTTGTATGACATAAGTGAAGTTTGAAAATTCCACTTACTTCTCATAAAATTGTGTCATGTTACAAAAATTAAAATATCTAATATAATTTCTCTTATGATTTTATCTTTATATCACTTACTAAATTGAAAAACTAAAATAACGTTTCCAACAAGTTTTTTACCCTCGTGACAAAACAAAAAAAGATCTCAATTTAAGAAATTTAAATTCATTAATTCAAAATATTATTCTCTGTCACGGAGCATGGGTGGATAAAACCCTAGTTGTGAACAAATGCTCACGTTTTTATCGTCACTTCAACTTCAAATTATGTTACCTCACATACTTTTTTACTTATACCGTTAAACCTAGAACAAGCTTAACAAAAGTATGTGAGACCAATCTACCTCTTTGATTAATCAGGAAGAATATAAATAGAGTACATAATAGAGTCATAGTTGAACATGAAGTAACCTACTTGATTCCTACTTAAACTGAACCTTATAAGATTTTTAGTTAAACATAAATCCTATTAGTCTTGATAGCTAACAGAACAAAGTCAATGAAGCTGACTTGTAGTTGAAGCAACACCAAAATACTTAAATAATTAAGTCCTAATAATTACAACTAATCCTAACATATACAAACAGCACATGAACGATTCCTAGAAACACACAAACTTTTTTTTTTCTTTTCTCAAAACTATTCGTCACTCAAATTTGCAAGACTTTTCTTTAGTTTTCAAAACTATTCATCACTCACAATTGCAAAGGAAAAGTGAGGAAATGAATATAGAAAAAAGAACCACAAAGAGGGTAACCAATGAGGAAGCAACAGCTGTCCATTAAGAATGGTAACAATCGTCCACATTTTTCCGTTTAGAGAGGAGCAAACGAAAATGAGCAACTTAGCTGAAATTGGGGAGACTACCAACAGAGGAATAGGGTACTCACAAGACATAGTCGGTCCATTTACATGAAAAAAATTAAAAAGCAAATTAAAAAAAAAATTATCTTTTAATAAAAAAATTAAGTGGTAGTTGTAAACAACACTGTAACTCTACGTGTATTATACTACGTATATGTACAAACCCCAGCACTATTTATACCCATCCATCCATCCGATGGAGATCATCAATGAAAACGCATAAGCAATGTTCTGCTCTCATCTCTTTACTTCTCTCATTTTCTTCCATAATCATTTCTTTAAACACCCGACCCTCAAATAATGAATTGTAGTTGGACATGGTTTGAATTTGATGGTTTCACATAAGATATTGGCGGTTTTAGAGAAAAGAGGCCTAATAGCAGAGATGTTAGGCGCATGCTCTCTTAGATATTGAGTTGTTCCTTCTCAAAGTCCCAATTAACATGGAGAGAAAGAAGACGTACTTGGGATGCAAGCCACACACAAAGGAGAGCGCATACCATTTAAAACCGCCAATATCTTGTCTCTGGGGCCTTTCCTCACTAGCTTGGGATCTATGGCAACAATGTGGATTCTTCAAAGTTAGCACCTTCTTTATCCACGGAAGCATCCCATCCTACTCTGTATGCTTGAAAACCTACTTAGCCGGCTCCTTCCCCGTAGCCAGACAACCCATGATAATTGTGAAACCATATACGTCACACTTGTTGACGAACTTGTATGTCTTGAAATACTCGGGTGCTATAACCCACCCATCCCGGCTAAAGTGGAAAATGTTATATGCGTGTGACCACATGGCATTGCTTTTTCCAACCCAAAATCCGTGATCCTGACCTCCACGACATCATCTAGAAGGATATTCGCGGGCTTCAGATCTCTATGGACTATGCAGGGTTGCGATGGATGTGGATATGTTCGAGCCCTGCTGCGATTCCTAGTGTGATCTTGTGTCGTGTATACCAAATACTCCGGTGCTATAACCCAGCCCTGTCCCGGCCAAAGTGGAAAATGTTATATTTGTGTGAGCATATCTGGCATTGATTGTTTTCTTAATATATTTTTCTTAATTAGTTAGTTCTTTTTGATTCTTCAGGTATAGTATATTTTTATTCTGATCTACTTTCAGATTTTGCTAGATAGCAAAGCGTGAAAAATGCAATAACTACTGTTTCCTTCATCATTAATTTATGATCTTGGATTTCCTCTTCTTATTCTACTTCCTCAGCAGATTATTGCACCCCTTTCTCTCAAATTAGTGGCGTAGCTGTAGCTGTCTTATGATTGGGATGACTATCACCATCCCTAGTATTTTTTAAACGATGAAATATATAGTATACATTTTTATAAATTATAAGATTAATTTAAATTTTATGTCTAACTTATATCCAATGTATAGATTTATATATATAATTTATATTTATCAATAGACCAAACTTAAAATTTTTAAACCCAACTCAATCACAAATCTAAATAATAATGGGTAAAGTGTACCCATAATTCTGTAACTATAATTATTGTCCAACTTGGGTCATATTTTAATTTTTTTATCTCATTAAGGTCCATTTTAATTTTTAAAATATATTTTTAATTCGTGGTCATTTTCCATCCGTTTTTTATTAAGTTTAACAATCTTAATTTTGAGGGAAATGATAATTTTAGCAACTCAATTTTTTTTAAAAAAAAATTATTTACACCGTAAGTTTTAAACCTAATCATTTAGGTACACCTATAATAAATAAACTTAATATTTTTACCCAAATTTTTTCAACTTCACCTAAACTGCAACACCTGCGGACCACGTCTGACCACCGCCAACTACCGCCGACCACCGCGAGACAATGCTGAATAGAGAAAAAAAAATACGATGGATAGAGCTACCGGATAGCGGCCTAAGGTCGTCGAACCACGACCTCAGGTCAGTGAATCACGAGTCTAGACCGGCATTAGCCGACATTTTTTCCGTCATCCCTATACTTAAATCCTGACTTCACCACTCATGTCTAGAAATTAACAAAGCTATCTGCTATTTATGCTCCACCTTGCTTGCTATGGATTATTTGTTGATGTCTGCCTTAATTATACCACGAATCTGTACAAATGTATTAGTATATACTAGTCTTTCTGCATGAGGCTGCAGCAAAGGGAATTGACTCTAGTCTAGATATGATTTTTCATCAAAAGGTGTACGTTGTGAACTGAGTGTCAATATATTGTGCAATATAATCTCCTCTAACATTAATTTCATGGTTTGGTTTCCTTATATGTTCCCAGACGTACGATTGGCATCTGTTTTTTTTTTTTAATGACAATAATTTTATTAAAAAATATATATATATATAAATTCTAGTGAAATGCTTGAACAAATCCTCCAAAATCGATGCACAACTCTAATTCATCTTAAACTATCAGACAATTAAGATTACATTCATGATTGCTCCAAACTCCCTCTTTTAGTTATTTACTCTCTAATTTTTGAAGTTTCATTGCTATGTTCGCAATTCTCTCTTCAGTTTAACACGAGAACTAGAGTTCGAAGACCCCATTTTGACAGGTTTGCTTTGGAACAAGTTTAACGGCATGTTGTATCAGATTAGTTTTTTGAAGGGTTTCTTTAGAACATTCATCGCAATGAAGGCGCCGCTGCCCAGATGTTTGGTATCCACATCATTCTTAGATTTGAAGCCCGTGAATGTCCTTTCCTATGACATATATGGAGGCCAAGATCATAGATTCCAGACTGGCCAAAAGCAATGCCAGATGCTCAAACACATACTATATAACATTTCCCGGTTTAGCTGGGATGGACAGGTGTGTTAATTATAGCACTGACACGCACGACACAAGATCGTGGTAGCTAGGAACCGCAGCTATAGGGCTTGAACATATCCACACCGAAAACAATCGTGCATAGTCTATATATAGAGATCTGAAGTAGTGTCGTTCCTGACATTCTATGTGCCTTAGGCAAAATGAAATAAATGAGGTCTTACATAAAATGAAAAAATAGTGCATTTTTTCTTCAACTTCCATCAACATTATCAATCATCTAAAAATATCTTCATTGTAAGGTCACCACTTATCACCTTCAAAGACAAATAAAAAATAAATCACAAAAACGGCTTTTATGAGTATTATGGGATGCAAAATCATTACTAATAACATCAACATCAATATTTTTTAATAAATCATTCTCAATTGATAATATTGCCAAACCATTCAACCTTTCTTGCGATATTGATGACCTCAAATAGGTTTTTATCAACTTTAGTTTTGAAAAGCTTCTTTCAGCTGATATCACAATTACAAACACAGCTGAAAAGCTCATTAACATTATCATGCAAATTTTCATTAATATTCAAATTATCATGAGAATTTCCTACTCTTAAAACAAATTTCTCAAGAGCTCATTGTTGTGATTTTCTCAACTCTTCTTCACGTTTTTTCTTTTTCTTTTTTCACATCCAGACAAATATTTTTTAGGCAACCTAGTAATAGTATACAAAGATAAACAAAAGGATCAGACAATTAAAAAAAAAAAAAAAAAACAATAGCACCTGATGTTTGCTATTTTGCTTCAAGTCTTGGCCGGTTGGCCCTTGAGTTAATGAATACTCACTACTTCAGCTTTCAAGCCTTTTTTCTAGAGAAGTTGAGCGAGAGATCCGACGTTAGAATTTATCAATATGAGAAATGATGGTGAACAACTCTGTCTCTTTCAAGTAATTAAGTTAGACAAGTTTCAAGTTGACTTGAATACTTATTACTTGAATCGCTTCAACTTCTAGAGTTATAGTTTCACCGTTTCAACTTTTAGTCCACGCTTTTTACCGTTCACGCCTTTTTTTATTTTTTATTTTATTGTATATGTTAATCTATATTAGTATAATACATATAATAAATATTTTGGCTGGCTAGGCGACTGCCAGAAAGCCCTAATCTGAAGCCCACGAATATCCTTCTAGAGGATGATATGGAGCCCCAGAATTTATCTTTAATTATTAGTATAATCAGTTTGAGAGTTTTCTATTTGATCTACAGTACTTATAATTAAAATTAGAATTTATGTCATATATGATTCCTAAGAAAATAAGATATTCACATAATCTCATGCTTGAGGAAACAACCCTTCTACATTTTCTAATAAATGTCATTTTCTCTATTCTGTATTGAAAAATGATATTCGGAAAAACGGATATTATGGCGTTGTAACGCATTAAAGGGTTCGTTCATCTTTATCAAAAAGCAAAAAAACTTCGTTCATTGTAAGGTTGATGACGTCCATTTTCAAGCTTCCAGTTTTCTCTTGCTTCTTATCACGCCATCGATATCAGGTACTGTAAGTAGACATTAGCAAAAAAAGTAGTTTTGAGTATCATTTAGTGACACATGACATTTTGCTGAACAACACTGTAAGTACTCTACTAGTGGCAAATCTAGCTCTTTGTGAATGGTGTCAATGGATACTATTGAAGGTGATCCAACAACTGCTGAAGAAGAAGGAGAAGGCAGGAGTCCTGAGCTGGTAGAAAAGAAGGACAAAGGTGAGGATAAAGAAGAAGGCGTGCTCCGCAAGTAAATCAGTTTGGGAGCTGCTGTATCTAGCCGAGAAGTTAGCTTAATATTCTAATTTACATAGGATTAGGATTGCTCAATGTTTTAGTAGTTTGTTATGATTAAAACTTGGATAATCTCGGGTAAGCCTACATAAGGCACATTATTCATTCAATAAACCCCACACATTCTCGGCCATTGCTTCTTTTTCTTTCATCCTTGTGCTGCCTCTGATCCAACATTATGGTATCAGAGCAAGGTTCAAACAATGGCAGGATCGATGGTAGGAGAAGCCTCGTTCATGAATGTTCCCCAAGGACAAATACCTGTATTCAGGGGTAT
>JBBYHH010250033.1:0-13009 GCA_038382905.1 Daphne laureola
TTGTTGAAATGAGGGGCCTAAACTCTAAAGTTCTCTAAAATGGAGGCCAAAGTGCCAAGGGGCCTAAACGTAGGGGTTGACTATCTGTTCAAAATAGGGTCCTAATTGCCAAAGTTGTCCAAAGACGAGGGCCAAAATGTCGAGGTTATCTAGAAGGGATGCTTAAATACGTAGGTTGTCTGAAGAAACAATCAACTTCATGCTATTGGGAGGAGCGGTCAGGTTTGTCTTATCAGGAGGCTGTCAGGTTTGCCTAAAGGAGCTGTTAAAGTCATCCTATGAAGGGAGATCAAGTTTTTCTAGAGGAACGGTCGAAGTTGTCTTATCAGGAGGCAGTCAGGTTTGCCTAGAGGAGTCGTCCTATTGAGAGGTGGTCAGGTTTTCCTAATTGTCGAAGGGTTGCCTATGTGATAGGGCATGATGAAGGATCGCCTATCCGGTAGGGCTTCATGATGGGTTGCCTATCTGGTAAGGCTTAATGAAGGTTGTTTGTCTAGTAGTGCTTGATGAAGGGTCACCTATCTGGTAGGGCTTAAAGATGGTTGGGGTGTCATGATGCATGATATGCCCCTTAAGACTATGCTTGAATGCAGTGAGTTATCAAGTTGACTAGTGAGACTATGGTCCTGATTTGAAAGGATTTTGCATCTTGCATTGCTTCCAAGGAAAATTTTCCCTCATGTCTATGTCTAACGGCACCTTGATGGCTTGTGCGAGATGAGTGCATTTCATTGATTCCATGATGATTTGAGAAGATTCATGCCACCTACTTATCTTAGCTCGTGAAGAGGTCATCTTGGGAAGAATGTGGTTGGATTGCCTGACCTTTGTAAGCTTTAGGTGAAATTGTGAAGTCTCAGAAAAGGTTGTCTATTGATGGCTTTGTCTTTGAAATGGTCTGTGACATACTCTTTCAGGGAGTTCAGTGTATTCTTTCATGACAAAATGGTAGGATATCTTTTTTATGAGTTTGGTCTGGATGAAAGTGTTTGAGTAGGGTCACTCATTTGAGCTCAAGATAACAGGAACTTCTAAGCATTTCAAACACTATAAAACTTCCAAGACCCAAAGCATAGGCGCTAATGAACCATGGAAGAAATGTGTCATGACCAAACACAACTGCAAATAGTCAAGCGACTAGTGCCTCTTTCAACATGAGCGATCCACATAAAAATGAGTTGATAGAAAGGACTTTCCATAAGGTTTTAATGTGGCCTCAGGTAAGGACTTGAAGAAAGAAGGGATAAAAGGCTCAAATACCCAAATGATGCCCCCGTGATATGCTTCTCGCGAAATGCAAAGTCTTTCAACCTCTGAAAGGTGTGATTCCCTTGAAGAGTACCTGGTATTTCTTGAAAATGCACCTACTCCTTAATGACTTGATGATTGGATCTTGGCGCACAAAGCCGCTTCAAAAGTTACAACTCAGCAATGATAATTTTCCTTCATTTTCTTTTTTCTATTTTTCTTTCTTTCTTTTTCCTTTTTACCCAACTTTTGCCTAAGCCGCCCTTGTGGGTTTTCGACCTATCGAGGCTTCCTCTAAACTTTTTCCTAATCCGCTTGACATTAAAGGTTTTTGGTCTTGGCAAGGAGTATTTTCCATTTTAATACTGGATTGAATTTCAACATCAAAACTTCTTTCTTCTTCTTCTTCTTCTTTCATTTTCATAGAAAAAAATACAACAACATAGAATGAAAACATTTCCTAGGTTGATCTCATTTTGAATGAACTACTTCATGATAGGTGGAGATGACCTTGACTTGCGATTTCTTGTTGTTTGAGTTTTATTTGATACGAGATTCTTTGGTTAGACTTCCTTGTATGACTCACTTTGTCCAGCGAAGGGTGGTGACCATCGGTGGTCTTCAAAACTCAGCACCCGCGAGATGCATACCCTTTTCCCAGGTTAGGATAATGGGTTCAAGAAAAAAACCGCCTCAAGTGTGTTTTAGGCTCAAAGTGGCTTTGCAAATGATAACATGTCATTCAGGTATAAAGACGATTTGGGCTACAAAAGATGGCCATTTATCATTTTGACTCATTCTTGCATGGATCATTTCATACTGACTAAAACACCAATGACTTAAAAGCTCAGTTGTCGTTCGTTCACCATGTATGAAATCACATTCTTGAATAGTTCAAAAGCAATTTGATATTCACTAGCCTTAGATAACAGAAAAATCACAGTGGAAAAAATATATAAAAGTTCAAATCATCTTAAACATCAAAAGAGTGGAGAAAAAGGTACATCAATGAAGGTCAAAAAAATTTCCACAAGAAATAGGTGATGAGATGGACTCTTCAAGTTGATGTTGGGCAATTCGGGGCCTTCTAAATTTGGTCATCATACTCCTTGTCTTGGGTAACATTTGGCTTCACCTTTGGAGCAAGGTAGATGGATCTCAAATTCTAGCATTTTTGAACTTTGGGTCCCAAAGGAATGATGATATTGCAACGATAACAAGATGAGTCACGCCAGAGCATGAGAGTGGGCATCTACTTCATGGTGTTCTGAAATTGTTACGCTTTGACCTTGCTTCTTCATGATAGACTTGAACTTTCAGATCAAATCCATGACTTTCAGTTTATTCTTCTAAGTCTAGCATCTTTTACATGCATGTGATGCACCTATATGAATGCATTTTAGGTAGTTCGTGTATGCATGAGGATCATATGCATGTATGTATGAACATGTTAAAAGCGTGTATGCATGGACACACACATATGCATGGATGCATGAATTAGCTAAAGTGATGAAATGATGATCCGTCCTGGGTAAGGAGGAAGTCAGGCTACAACGATGCTATGGTTAGGATGACGGTTAACTACTACAGAGGTGAGCGACACAATCTAGTTAGAAAGATCAGGGTTACCCCTTGTGTATGATCCATGATGGTACTATGGCCCGGACTTGCCTAAACGCAGGTTGTAACATTGAAGTTTAAACGCTCTTGGTGACACACTTTCGGTCTTGTGGTCTAAACATGTAGGTGGTAACTAGACTATAGCGCTCAATTTTAAGCTTGTGTCTAAGTCTTTTAAACTTTCAACTGCTCTGTCTTGTTTAGGTGCATGTGGGTGAGTGTCATGCAGTGAGCGTGTCAATACACCGTGCGAGGCAAACATATAAGCAAACACCGGGATATGCAATACACCATGTATAGCAGGTACCTAAGGATTGGTTCTAAAGCCACTATGTACATGAGGGTTAAAGCGGGTTGGTCAAAGGATCTCCAACAACTAGGTGTGCATATACCTCCCTCTGGGTGCGAGGAGCACCCATTGGTCAACGGTACTTCATGACCTTCAAGCGTTGTGGAGTTAGAAATCAACGCATAGTCATGTTGGGAGGATCAACTTTCTTATGCATTGATTTACGAGGCTCACTACCTAGGTAATGCATATGAACAATTTATCAGTGATGCAGAACACGCAAATGTCAAGCACCGTGTTATCAATCAACATGCTTTACAAGCAACAAATATACACACATAATCGGCTTTTATTCTTGTTTTCAAAACTATTTTCAGCGTTCAATCCTCAAGTTTTCAAAAAAGTTTGAAAATGATCCACATGAGAGTCTCCACTGTGAGCAGGAGGACCGCTCATTGGGGCTTTTTCTCCAATTTTGGGAAAATTTGAGGGAGTCGCCACCTTAATTTTTAGAAAATGAAAAAATCAAGGAAAATCCGGGTTGACTCTGATATTTTGGAAAATATATTTTCTGCAGAAAACCAGAGATTTTAGGCTCGGGGATTGGATACGAGTTGGGAAGGTGTTAAGCACCCAACCCGTCTGAAAATAATTTTAAAAAATAAAATAAAAGTCGATTCTCGTAATTTAATATGCAAAATGATCAGTTAATTGGACTTGTGCTTGGGTTACGGGCTCACAAGCTGCCTACGTACCCGTTTGAGTTGGGATCAAAACCCACGTAGTTCGCTCCCGTTTGACTTGGAGAACCTAGGGTTAGAATACGTACATGTCGAATAAGTGGGCGGCAATCTGAGTTGCCGGCTGCTGAGACGATTGGTTGGCTGAAGTGACGGTCGAATTTTCTGGAGGTTGAGGGCGGTCCACTTGCCTTGATTTGTTGTCTAAAATGGTGGTTGAGTTTCTTGAATGTTGAGGATGATCTACTTGCCTCGAATCGAAGCTCAAAATTTTTCTAAAACATTAAGAGGAAAAATGTTTAATCAGTGGTGCATGTGAACAAAACTAATTAGGATGTGCATGTGAACAAAACTAATTAGGATGAGAAACATGATGTTATTTGTTAAACGGGACTCAAAACAATTAAAAGACACAAAATTGTAAATCTGTCAGTGGCCTGATTGTAATAAAATAGACTTGGAATCATTAATAACCTGCAAAATAGACAACAAAGACAAGTTAGGGAGTTAGGTGTAAAACATAAAAACGGTGAGGGCTGAAAGGTGTATTACCGGATGTTAACAAAACAAAATAAAAAATAAAAAGAAAGACTAGCAGTTGCAGGTGTCTGTCGCGTCTGAGATTCGCGAGCCGGGCCGACGACTCAACGACCTTCTGGCGACGAGGAGAGGCGGAGATAGTCCAGAGCTACGTGGCGGAGGTCAGAGGCGATAGCGGCGGCGCTGTGAAGGCTGATTGGTGCTTTGCCGGGCTGGAAGCAGACGAAATCGGGGATGCGAGTCCATTTCGGCGGCAAGATGGGTCAGGGATGCCGCGACGACTCGGGCGAGGCTTTTTGGGCGTGAAATTGTGGCGGATCTGCTCGCGAGTTGCTGGTGATTCTTCTGCGGCTCCGGGGTTTCCGATGGCGGATTGAGGCTGAGACGACTCCCCGGTGGTTCTGGACACGTCTCCCTTTATTGGGGGGGGGGGGGGCGATTGCATCCTCTGTTGGACCGGAGGGACGTTGGATTTTAGGAAGCAGGTTGGCCGCCGCTGGTGAAATTTGTCGGGCTAGAGGAGCCACCATCCGTGAATCCCCTGGCTTGATGCAATGACAGATATGCTAAGGAAACAAGACCAACTATTCCAATTGGGATCGAGGTTTAGTTCCTCAACTGAATCTGAGAAGTAAATGGATTTTTTATGCTTTTATCAGCTTTTCTGGACCAACTTCCATCCTTTTTCCCTAGATCTTTTATTTTTGTTCTGTTATTTTCCGGATCCTCCCCCATCACTCATGTGGATTTGCCTATTTTATAGCCCAACTACATCAAGAATTTGGGATTGACATGGACTTTTCAAGCTTAATCTCCTGCGTGGAGATAAAATTCCACATAATTCCGGATGAGTTTCTTCAGCTTAATGATCAAGTAAAACTAGATCAAATCACCCATTAGCCCTCTCGTAAATCTACTTCTTCCGAGTTCATCCTAATCTCTACTTCACCTTCAATCAAAACCAATTCTTCCTTAAATTACTCAAGCAAGCCTTTAACTTCAAAAAACATGTCAAAATGATTGTTAACAATAGTAGAGTAGGTTTCTCTGTTGTTGATGAACTCTCTTCTGATGTAGTCAAAGCTTCTAGAGGATGATCTTCAGGATGATTGCAGCTTTGTGAGTGATAGCGCAAGAGTTTATTTTCTGTGTGAGATGAAGATGAAGAGTATTCACAAAATGTACAGAGATGAGTAGTATATCAATTGTGTGTCTTCTGTTCTTTATCTTTGCTTCGGATTTTATAGGCTCCCGTTGCTTTATAAATGGGCAGGATCGTCTGATATCAATTTATAGCTGTTAGGTATTAATAGTTTCCATTTTGGAGCTTTATGACCGTTGTCAATTGATTTCTAGTCGTTGCAGATCTTTACAGATTATGTTCTTCATTCCATCAACGTGTTGATGAAGACTAGCTTCAGCAACTGGATGATTTTTCTTCATTCATCTTAGCTTCTCTTGAGAGCTTAGAACTTGTATTTCTTCATTCATTGTTGATGCTCAGTAGTAGAGTGATTTACTTCTTATATGAATACTTTGAAGCTTGTGATTCATGAAGCTTGAAATCTGAGCAATCCTGGTATCAACGCGTTGATCTCTGCTGCATGAAGTGTTCCTTGATTTCTTTCCATAAATGATCAGATTGTAATTTGATAATCTAATATCTTCTTAATTCTGATTTAGAAATCGACCGTTGCTTCCAGGGATGTAATACCAACACTAGTCCTTCAATTTTTATACAAATGTGGCTAAGAAACAGATCCACATTAATCATGAAATTGGATCTAAATGCTCATAATCCGAAATATGCAAAGTGTTCTTCACAACACGTGAATTCTTGTACTTTTGTATACTTTGCAAATTAATCTCATTGCTTTTGATCGAATCACACAAGAATTAATAATCTTGGTGAGTGCTCCTAAGTTTATGAAAACTTTACAAATAAGTCATTAAGGTTTTGGAATCATCAAAACAAAAAGTGGTTTGAAGATAAAAAAAAGTCAACAATTTCATCACTGTTGTTGGTCAGGTTTGTATTATTTGGAAATATTTTTTATGCAGGTTCCATTTGATACAGTTGTAGGCTTATTACTGGTTTAAAAATGGCAATGACTGATATGGAAATTAAAGCAGCGGCTAAAATCAAATCACTTAAGGGGTAAAGTAGCAAGACTCTTGCTCTTGATGAGGATGAAGAGGATGATGATTCAGAACGTGATGAAATAGATGATGAAGATCTTGATGATCAAGGTGATGATAAGGAACCTGAGGACAAAAAGAATAAGGTGGAGAATGCTGCTGATGACCATGATGAGGGGGTGGGGGTGGGAATGCAACTCACAGTGAGAATGATACATGTGATGATGAGCATGGTGAGGAAAAGAGAAGTGAAGATATTACGGTGGAAGATAGAGGTGATGTCGACCATGGTGAGGTGAAGGATATGGCCATTGATGAAAGGGCTGATGACTAACATGGCGAGGAGAATAATGGTGATGATATGGCTGCAAAAGAAAAAGGTGATGATGAGTTTCTTCAAGATGAAGATGCTGAAGTTGAAGATGCATGAACCATGGATGGAAAAGATGGAAAGAGAGGACAAGCTGTTACAAGGATGAGCAAGAAGCGAAAGTTGTTTCCTTAAATGAAATTAGTTCTAAAACTGTGGTGAGGTGATCAAAATATGCTGCATTTTTATTCTGTAATTGTCTAGTTTTAAAGGCATTCGATCAGCTCCTCTAATGTTCATTAAGGATATACTTAGTTTATTAGCTTTTATTTGTATTTTGTTATGTTTATTAAATCTAATATGGTTTTTAGGATGTTATTGTTATACTTATATTAACGCCATTTATACATCACAAAGTCTTTGTATTGATACTAAACATGATTCATTGGTTATAACGCCAAATTTGCATATCTATCCGTCATGGCCCACAAAATGACTTTGCATCATTTTAGGATATAAGAACCCAAGTTACACAAAAGCACATTGGATGGGTCCAGAAGGAAACAATGGCACCAATATATTTTGCACCCAGAAGATGTTTCTGGCATAATCTGGGATTAAATAGCTTGTCCAACGTAGCCAGTTGGTATATAGGTGGTAAAATGAACTAGGTAGACGGGATCTTTCAGAATTGGGGGTTATGGTTCTTCTCTCAAGATATTTGGGCTCTGCCGATTTAGCATTTAATTTGCTTCAAATTGACTGATTCCTGCTTTACTGTTGTGCGAAATGGTGAGTCTATCATTTTCGAGCAGTGATAGCTATGCGAGTACAGACTACGTTGAAGGTTTAGGCATGTCTAGTGGCGTTGTGACTGTAGTTTGGTGTGCGTCGTCGCTACCTCTTGGAGTCCATAAAATGCAAGATGACGGTTTGTATCCTGCCGTAGATCGAAGGTAAGTTTCCCATATTACTCATATAAATTGTTTCCTCTATTTAGGAGTAACTGCTGCTATTATTGAACATTGTTTTTTCCTTACTCATGTTGTTAGTTGTAATTTAGTTAGGAAACATAAATGTGTGCTAACTTCTGAATGTTTATGTTTAGTTTTAAAAAGAGAAAGAATGGTGATGGTGTTTTTTGTTCACTCAGGGGAATGATGGAGGTTGTGGATTTGAGGAGTGGGTGGATCCATCTTTCCCAACTTGTGCCACTTCAGTGATTAATGAACTAATGGAGGCAAAAGAGCATCTCACTTCTTATCATTATGAGCTAGTGAGGTATCTGACTAAGAAACAAATGGAGGTTGAAGAGTTGAAGGAGAAGTTTGTTGAGGCTAAAGGATTAGCAGAATACCTCTATGATCTGGACATCAAGTAGTAGAGTGAACATAAAGCTAGTCAAGTGGAGAAGGAAATGCTCTCTATGATCTGGACATCAAGTAGTAGAGTGAACGTAAAGCTAGTCAAGTGGAGAAGGAAATGCTCAAGAGGCTTTTGATGTTGCAGAATGGAATTTCTATCTTCGCAGCATTTGTGATGGTGTTAGTTACAATATGGATGTGGCTAGTGAAGTGAATGTGTAGAGTTTATGTGATACTGCAGTTTGATGTGAACTTTAGGCATATGGTGATCCTATGTGATATTGCAATGTTATTTAGGAACTTGTTTGTTGCTTGGTTATGGTCTATGTATTTTGATATCTATTAAGTGATGTGCAGGATATAGCACAAATATTTGTCATTCAAGTAATGGTGAACATGTGTTTTTATGTGATTTTCTTGTTCAATTTAATTTTAATCAATATTACCTTAGATTCCAAGATGACAAGTTATATGTTTTTTATGACAAAGGATCATTCTAATTAAGGTTGTAACCCTGTCAACTACTATGAATTTTTTACCTAACTCCATTGGCACAACATAACGTTGTATCTTATATCCCACACGCAACTCTTGTCTTGTAACGCAGTTCTTCCATTATCAATGACACATCAGTAAGGTCCAAATACCAACATTGTAGAACAATCTGGACCAAGACGTTAGGCCCACAGTATGACTTGTCCCATTTTAGGATGTATGCATCCTAAAATTAACAGAGGCACAACACAAAGATCTATACATCGACCCAAACATAGGAAGAAATGATTTTTTTATGTGTAGGATAATGGCGCAACAGAAGGATCCAGATGATGACATCAACGCCCACAAGGTGATTTTCCTATTGTTATTCATATACCACATAGCCAAATTGAATTTTGAACGCTGTTTTTTGATGTTGGAAACGCCACTAGTTATTCCATACATTGTTGTATATCCAAAGCCTCTTTGGTGATGCCCCTCTCGTACTTGCATCGTTTCATATTCCATGTACGATTTCAAAGCATCATAATTGTCTATACATCTTTATAATGCTATACTAATTAATATCATGCATGCACCATTTCATATTCCATGTATGTTTTAAAATCTAATAGTGATATAAAGAAAGGATGATCAAATTTAAAATTCCATAACCATAATGGAAAGTTGTATTTGTTCCAAAACGTTTATCGCCATGGAAGCCCTTACTGACAAACTTTCCTCTCTACTGAAACCCCTTTATGGCCGAAATTATTTTCCAGCTAACCACATAGAAGCTATGTGCACGTCTATACTTTCCAAAGCATGGAGGAACTTATGGAAGAATGTACACAATATTACCTTCAAGTACGTTTCTTTGGAGAACATATAATTGATCATACAAGCAATACACCAAGCCCTCTTGGTGAACACAACCCCTATTCAAGAATGTGTTCATCTACATATGTTATAATCAGTCTATAGAAGCGAATGTTACTCAGTGGCTTCTATTAGAAAGATCCCGGCATGTCGAAGACCTTCATTTGGACATACTTGTCCTTCAAAGTATTCCACTATTCCAATTCCCAACTTATTTCTTCACACACAGATGTCTCAAACACTTATACCTTACCAATGTATCCACACCTTTTCCCCAAAATGTAGACCTCCTAATGCTAGAATATCTATGGTTGTGATGTTCAAATAGAGAATAACAAGATACTAAAGGTAATTGGGGAGTCTCCATCTTTGAAGGTAGTGCTACTAGAGTTCTGCTTTGATCACTACAACATAGTGATTACTTCAAAGTCCTCACAACATCTCATGTTCAATGGTTACTTTCTTGGAATAATTGCTCTAAACACTCCAAACCTTAAGTGGTGATCAATAAATATGGAGTAGAGTACCCCCTCCACTGATGGATTCACTAAATTGTAATTGTCATATCTTTAATAAATGAATAAAATGTTATGTACATGTTTCTTTTTAATATTTAGGCATATTTAACGTTAATCTTTATAAAATCATATATTATGTGTAACTTATATGTTAATTATGATGAATGGATTCAAACTGTCCCTCTAATTTTCATATTTCTGAACGTCATTCATGCTTCTGAAAGTTCTTTTTATATACCAAACACTATTATTTTATTGAAAAATATTTATGTTAAATCAATGACACAGTACTAGGGTCTAAAGTCAAACATTGTAAAACAACCTGACCATGACGCTACGACTTCAAAGTAAGACCTGTAGTATGCTTTTGGCCAATTTTAGGATGTTAGCATCAAACGTTTAACAAAGTCGCACCGTAAGGATCCACAGTACCTCAATGTATAACATTATAAGGGAAGACCATGTTATAAACCACAGATTATGCCATTGGCGCACATATGGATCCAAAACATCATCTATGCTCATATGTCATTTCAATGGCACAATAGAAGAATCCAGACAATGACATTGATGCGATCAAGGTTATTTTTTGAACGCTATATATAAACCTACACATGTTTTTCTTTAGAAATGAAACGCATTTAGAGTATCCAAACGCTCTTGATTTTAACATTTTTAAATAAGTGTTCCATAACAAGTTATAAACATACTAACATAAGTTTGGTTCTCAAGATGAAGAAAGTTCATAATAAAATACCATAAACTTGCATGAGTTGGTAACATACTTGCATGCCCCTACTCAATGCCCCCAAGAACCAAAGAACAAGATGCTATGTTCATTCCGACCAAAGTTTTGTGACACAAATCCTCTATTAGCTACAGATACAGTTGACCAAGAACCATGAAAGTCTTGGTGACCCCAAAATTCATGAGATGGCATTGGAGAAGCATGCATCTGTGGTGTAACAGATTGTTGAGAAGACTCATAAGTCCCATGATGAAAAGATTATAGTCGGTCTTGTTGCTGTAATGACTGACATTCAGTTTACTTCAAAGGAAAATTCCTTCTATCATTTCCAATATCACCACACAAAGTGCATTTCCTTGAGACACTGGCCTACTTCTTGTTCTTGGGAATTTCATAATTGAGGACCTATTAGGTTTTCTAACATCATCTTCTACATTCTCATCATTAGCTTCTCCAAGTAGTTGGCTGACTAGCATGCACAACTTGGTAAGTTTGCGCCTTAACTCCTCATAACCAAATGCATCACATCTAGAACCAAGAACAATAATCTTGTTGCTCATGTTTGCTAATTGCATCTGCCTAGCACAATGCAACTCTTCAACCGACCTCCATTGAATAGAACTATTGACAACCCTCTTCGATGCATTGATGGACCGCCTTTTCTTTATCAATGCCTGTGAAATTCTACCAATATCGTGCCTTTTAAGTACAACAAACATATGCCTTCATGGAATACCTACTTTATGAAAAATAAAAGTAGAAATTAGTAATGTAATGCAGAATAAGAACATGTGGTGTTATAGAGAATCACCTTTGTAGTTCAGAAGCACACAAGAACAAGTGAAGCTACCATCTGTAAGTATTTTCACTTTTCTTTTTGGCCTTCATTTTGTAACGTCCCACAAAATAGATCTCTCTACATTCTCTTGGGTATCTCAGTGGGACTACCAACACAATATAAGGAGTTTCATTTCTTATCTCTTCACAAACAATCTTGTATATGCCATCAGTATAAAACTTCTAAAGCCAGCCTCTCTAAGTCCAATAGGTATGTTCTCAAGACTTCATCCTTATGCTTGGTTTTGAAATTATTTTCAACAACCTTGACATGAAATCTACCAAGTGCAATTTCAACTAGCCTCCCAAACTGTAAGAGCTTCAACTTTCTAGAAAAAAACCTTTTCTGATACACATGCATGCTTTATGTCCTTTAATTGCTCGTTATCCTAGCAAAGAAATAGCGTTTCAAGTAGCACATGGGCCACATTTCACGTCTCTCATAGGTTTGCCTAACCCAAGTGTTATTCTCCAATCCATATTCAGCAGATTTTCTGCCCAAAGTCTCCCAAATTCTTCTTCATCATCAAACACGGTTCTTCAGATTTTCAAACATGTCCTGAAATTCATGCCTCAACTTACCTGACTTCACTTTTTCACCACAGTTTTCCATCAGGTGCCAAGAACATATATGATGTTTGGCATTTGGAAACACTTTTCCAATGGCTCCTCACATTGCCATATCTTGATTTGTAATGAAAAAGAGAGGTTATTTCCCATTCATGGATTCGAGAAAATGTTCCAACAATCACACAAAACCATCCTCTGTTTGGTCAGTAATGAGGCCACAAGCAAAAACCGTTTCGGAATGATGGTTAAACACCAGGAAATATAAAAAATGACAATCACACAAAACACTTTCAGCTTTGAAACCAAAATCCTTGAAACCCCTTATCAACACGTTGATAATACAGAGTTGAAAACACTTGTAGAGGCAAGGTATCAACGCGTTGATGAACTGCATTGATAAGAAATGCAAGTAAAGTGAAGGACACAGAGATTTATAGAGCCTCGATCCAACTTGACCTATCTCCTCTCCTCAAGACACACTCAAAAATTTATCCACTATAACTGAGGTCTTACACACATGCCTTATACAGAGTTTTTTGACACACAAGACTTCACTTGCCTGACTAACAGGACTTTCACCAATGCATGACACACAAGACTTTACAATTGTTTGACTAACAAGACTTTCTCAATGCTTGACACACATGACTTCTCGAGGATGTCTGACATGCAGGATTTTACGCCAAATTACCTGACTAACAAGAGTTTGAATGATGACAGTAAACTGGGA
>JBBYHH010250141.1:0-13008 GCA_038382905.1 Daphne laureola
GGAAGGCAAAATGATCATTCTTGGAAAATTGGGCTTAATTGGGGTTGGTAAAAATATTTAGTAATTAGTTATAAATAGAAAAAGAAAAAGGAAAGGAAAAAAAAAAAGAAAAAGAAAATCACAAACAGACCTGGTTTCGGATCTACTCCAGATTTCTTCGATCTGCTCCTGTGCTCGACAAAGACAGAGGCCGATCGAATGACGCGAACCTCCAAGGCGATGCGGCGGCGCAGCGATGGCGAGCTGGTGGACTCACCGGTGGTGTAGTGCGAAGGATCAGAGATGGATCGAGGCCGAGACATCAGGGATCGACTCGGCGATCGGCTGCAAGTGGAGCTACGCAGCGAGCAGCGATCTAAGGTTACGGGGGAGTTGGCCTGGACCGATGTACGGGTGGCTGGAGAGGACATCAGCGGCGGCGGACCAGGACTGGAGCGCCGGGTTTCAAGGCTAGAAGATCCGACACGAGTCTGAATGCAGGCGGTGGTTCCGGCGATGATGGTGATGCCGGTGATGGTGGCTGGCAACCACCGACATCGACGGAGAGCCGCGGCGGTGGCTGGAGTGTCTCCGGTGACCGACAGGAGGACCGGATCCGCTGTTGAATGTGGACAGAGGCGTTCTATGGTAGTAGAAATGGCGGCGGCGACAGCTAGAGGCCTCTAGCGACGCTGGTTCCGTCTCTGTTCTAAAACCGCAGTTGCTGGAAGCGGACAACGCATAGTGGCGGTGCGTACAGCCACCCTCCAGTGGTTTCGATGATGGTGGCACGTGTGGTGCCGACGGAGGTGCATGGACCATCCTCCGATGAGCTTACCAGTGATATTTGGGTGAGAAATCACCACTTTCATCTTTTGGTTAAATTTCAGTAATTATTGAGATTGTGGAAAAATTGCGTATTGAGTTCGTTGTAGTAATTGGTTAATTAAAATGAGAGATGTCGGATCAATTGTTAGATTGTTGATTAAATAAAGATTTAATCAATAAAATGTTATTGGGACTTCAAGATAATTATTTAAACGTATTTAGTTAAAATCTAATGTTTGGTATCAATCTGCAAATTCTGGATGATCTGGATATTCTATTATTTTCCGTTTCAGGGGGTTGTATGGAAATATAGCCGAAATGCTACCAAAGGTTTGTTAGCATTTTGGTTACCTCGGTTCGGAAAGTACATAAATTCTATAATTTATAATGTAAGGAAGTTAAGTTAAGTAAATATGAAAGTAGGGAATGAACTTTATTGGATAAATTGGCATTATGTGAATTATGGGGCAATTTGTAAGTTCCTAAAAAAGGTTAGGGACAAAAAGTGTAATTATGAAAATTAATAAGGAAACATTAGTCACATTAATTTATGGAATTAAGTATTGACACTTTAAGTATAAAGTTATCACTTTTGATAATTATGGGATAAGTGAATATTTGGAAAAGTTCAAGGAATAAAGTATGAAGTGGTTGCCTTCTAAGTTAAAAGTCAACTTTCTATGGTTATGGAAAAATGTGAACTTTTTGTATAGAGTTTAAAGAATTAATGTTATGATTTGTTCTGGAAAAATATGGTAAAGTATAAGAATTTTAGTTATAAACTAAAATTCAATATTGTTTTGTTATATCAGATAGGCTCTGATATCTCTGAGGATATCTGCGAGACGGTAGCAGCTTCAGTAGATTATTCTCATTATCAAGGTAAGGGTTCAACTTTCTTAATATACATTTTTGAGGATTAACGCAGGATATATTAGGCTAGTTGAGGCGGGTCCTGGGCCGATGGTGGGGCCCTTGACCAGTCTTCTGAGTATGTCTAGTGATATGCAGGTCCTTTACTTGAAGCACTTCTACATTATGTTTATGCACCAACTATGTATGATACGGCTTCGGCCGTGGGGTATCGCGGCCCCTCGCTGGTACCATGCGACTATGTATGTATGACTCGATGGTTAGGCTCCGGCCACCGGGTCCCCTTCTGTATGGGTTGGCGTGATGTACAACGCATGCCAGACCCTTATGTATGTTAACGTTTTCTGCAGGTTTCGACGTTTTTATCCACTAGATATGTCCATGCTCTTACTGAGTACCTTTCGAGGACTCACCCCCTTATTGATCATCTTTTTCAAGAGCGACTGATCAACAGCTAGCGGTATAGTCCGCATGGCTGATTTTGTTTTGGGTACTTCGGTAGCAGCGATAGTGAGCGGCATCTCGGATATCGCCTCTTCATAGTATGTTTCTCGGTATTTTAGTTTTTGGCTCTGTAGTATAGCAAGCATGCACATACATGGGATGACTGTATATTCTGTGGAACTCCTCACCCAACGAAATGGGTCGTAGTTCCTATCTATTGTATAACTATAAACTCTATATTTATCGCACAATATTTCTGTAAAACCACTAACGTGTTTCCGGGTGTAGGTTCAGGCGGTAAGTAAACTAGAATGCCTTACAAACCTGAATAATTGCGTTAGAAACATAAGTTCGGGAATTTTTTTTAAATTAGGCGGGTTTTGGATCCGCAACTCTTAATGAACTCCATTCCAGCGTCACCATCTGCCTTGATTAAACCGCTTCCACACAACTTCTGACAAGTATCTCGGAGGGGTGGTGACACACATGCTCCCTAATGAAGTGATATCTCACTTCTATAAATTTTTCTCTTGAATGATGCACAATGTTGTTTGCAAGGCAGATGACACTTTTGTTGTCACATCTCATTGACATATTTATGAAGTTGTGCCTATAGTGTTTCAATTGTTGTGTCATCCAAAGGATTTGTGCTACACAGCTTCCTGCATTTATATATTCTGCTTTAGTTGTGGAGTGTGCAACATAATTTTGCTTTGTGGAGAACCAAGATATGAGGTAGTTTTCCAAGAATCGACATGATCTACTTGTTGATTTCATGTCTATCTTGCTTCCAAAAAAATCTGAATCACTGTATCCATGTAGGTCAAAAGAAGTTTCCTTGGGATACCACAACCCTAGTTCTAGTGTGTCTACAAGATAACTGAAGATTCTCTTGACACATTTCATTTGTGAATCCTTGGGATTGGCTTGAAATCTAGAACATAGACAGACACTAAACAAAATGTCTGGTATGCTTGATGTGAGGTATAGTAATGATCCAATCATGCTTCTGTAAAGCTTTTGATCAACACATTAACTAGAAGCAGCCTCAGAGTTTTCTTTCATTTGGCCGATCTACTCCCATCAGCTTCTTCCAACCAGTGGTTCGAGGTAAAATAAATGGCTTCTTATCCTCTTCCTCTTACTACTCATCCTTCGGACACGTGCCTTCTAGAGGTGAAGGGCATCGTGCCCAAAGGCTAATGCGCTGATGTTGAAAATTTTAAAAGCAAGGCCACTTTGGAGCTAGTTCGGGAGTGGCAGTCAACCTATTTCTTACCCCGATCCATCCATACACGGGTCCTTAGTAATAAGTATAATGTATATGAACCTGGTGTTGGGTGGATGGTGGTTTTCAAGGCTCAGCTTGAGTATGGGCTCCGGTTTCCTCCTCATCCTTTACTTCATCAATCTGCTAGAGCCCTTGGGGTTGCAGTCAATCAATTCAGCCCCAACACCTACCGTCACATAAATGCTTTTCTCACTCTTTATGGTGCGTTCCAGGTAGCTCCTATTCTTCCAACCTTATTCAATATTACAAAATAATGATCAAGGCACGGAGTTGTTGTTACTACTTCGGTCCTCGATGAGCCTCCACCATAAAGTACAACTTCACGTGGAAGTGTCCCACCAGCGGAAAAGGTTGGCATAAAGAATTCTTCTTCCTGCAGCCCGATCCCTCCTAGAAGCTTCAGACTGCTTGGAATGTTGGGGATCTGCTCGATGTCAAGACTCATTAGCGCTTCCTTAATGACCCCATATCAATGGAAAATTATAAGAAGTCTGACAATAAGCTCCGACAATTAGTCAATTGGTTCGGCGATGATCCCGGAGAATTGTTCCTGGTACCTCTTTACTGGCGCTTGGTTACCCATGGTGTCCTTACGCATCTTATTTTAATAAAGGGTGACCTAGCTGCACTCGGGATTCTGGCTTCTTCTCTGTCGGCTTCGGATATAGATTTTGTTTAGCGTCTCTGCCGGCATTTTTCTCACGAGTCTTTTCTTAAAGGTTCTTTCCTATCCTTTGTGTCCTGGTTCACTCCAATATTGACTCTAATTTATTCTGTCTTTTTGCAGAGATGAGTTTCTCGGATAATGAGGACATCAATTTTGAAGATGTCTTTAAGAATCCCGTGGACGGGTCATCGACTCCGCCTCCAGAGCCCAAACCTATCCCAAAGAGAGCTCTGAAGAGAAAAGAAGGGTCAGGATCGGTTGTGCCTACTGCTATTAAGGAGGAAGCTCTTGAAGGCGTATCAGAAGAATCTGACTTTGAATGCCACGATGTCTCCGGCGGTGAAGGCTCCCCTCCTCATACTTTGGCCAAAAATGTGTTGCAAATTCCTATTGGAGTTACTATGGATCATCTCTATGAATCCATGAAGGTGCTCGATGCCAAGAGGAGGAAAATTGCTCTGGGGAAGTATAAGAGATTTGTTCCTGTCGAGGAAGCTATTGAAGATGTTATCCTGATGAAGTTTGCCTTAAGTAATGGTTACGGTAGTGTAAAGTTCAAACCTCTTCCTTTTTGGCCAATTGTTTACAACTTAAGTCGCATGTTTGGGGATGACCCTCTTCACGAATTGTCCCATTCTCATTTCTGCACTCTAGGTCCGGACTGGAGGGAGGTTCAGGAGAGAAAATGCCAACAAACAGATGCTCGGTTTATCAACATGGATCGGACCTCATTCCTCAGGAGCCTGGATGGTTGGTTCATGAAGCTCAGAGCATCTTAGATGACGAGGATTCTAAGGCTATGGCTCCCAAACTCTGGAGGGGTAATACTACTGCCCGAACAATGGATGATCTCCAAAACCTTCTTCCGGACCTGGATGTGGCCACTATGAAGCTTTCTATTCATCCTACCTAGGTACTTGATTGGCCTTTTGCGTTTATTCCTTCATTCCTTCTTTTGTGTGACTCTATTGTCCTTGTCTTGTACACTAGTTTCTTTGTTGGGTATGTAGCGCAGTTGGTTCAGTCTATAAGCTCTCTTTAGTCTCAGGCTGAGCTCCGGGCTACTCAAGCTTTGTCCGTTATTGTAAAGATGATCCAAAGGATTAATATTTATGAGCAAGTTTTGGGGAGAAGGGCTGGCCCTGTTGAGACATTCGAGCTTCCAGTGAATGATGTTCAGGATGAGCTCAAGCTTGTAGGTGGAACTGAATCTGAGATTGCTGCTTTTGCTAAGGCTGAAGAAGCTCTGGCCAAAGTAGTGTCTTCTCGAATGGTCCACCTAAAGGATGCTGAGAATGAAGTCTTTGAGCTTTGGGAAAAGGTGGAGTTGCTCCAGAAGAAGGTTGAGGAATCTGATGTTAACTTTATGAATCTGAAGGATCATTTTGAGATTGACAAGAAAGGTCTTCAAGATAAGATCGAGGGGCTGGGGACTAAGCTAAAGAAGGCTATTGATAGAGTCTCTGGGTACCGACAGAAGGTAATTGATGCGGCTATTTTGCTGGCTGGCAAATTCGATGAAGGTTTCTGCCTTGTCCAGAGGAAAATACTAGATTGAAACCAGGGGGTTGATCTTTCAGGCCTTGACTCCAGGGAACAATACACCGTGGAACCTTCTTGGTGATGTCCTGAATTCTGGAAGCCCCTGATGTTCTTTTGTAATGACCTTCTCTCTTTTTCTAATGAAGATATTATTTTGGAGATTTGATTTTTATAGAGGTTCGGCATAAGCTTACGTCCTCTCCTTTGATTCTATTGGATCTTTATAAAACATCCCTTTACACGTAAATTTTTTGAGTGCCTCAGAGTGATACGGGACTTCGAGCTCTCTTTCTTCTTCATCCTAGAGTCTATACACTCATTTTTTATCTTCGTTAATGATTTCAAAAGCTCATTCCCAGGTCTCCCTTAACACTCCCCCTTTGGGCTTTCTCGAACCCAACTTTATCTGTCTCAGGACTAGATCTCCAACTGTTATCCCTTTAGGCCTGACTTTTGAATTAATAGATTTGGCTGTTATTTCTTGAAATGCTTTGGCTTTTCGAGCAAGTCCAAGTTAGTCCTTAACGCTTTTTCATTTTCAGTTTCTTGGAACACTTCTGCTCGGAGGGATGGATAAGTCACTTTAATTGGGATCAGTGCTTCAGTGTCGTATATCATTGCGAATGGGGTTTCCCCGGTGGCTCTTCTAGGCATGGTCCGGTAGCTCCAAAGGACATTTGGGAGTTCTCTAGGCCATTTTTCTTTGGATTTTCCCAATCTTTTCTTTAGGCCTTCTTTAATGGTTCGGTTGGATACCTCTACCTGGCCGTTACTTTGTAGGTGTGCTACCGGTGTGAAGTGGAGTTTAATGCCAAACTCTGTTATGAAGTCTTGGAACCCGATGTTAGTGAACTGGGATCCGTTATCTATAATGATAACCTTTGGGCACCCGAAGCTATATATGATGTTTTTCCATATGATTTTTCGTATGTTTTCAGCGGTGATGTTGGCCAAGGGTTCTGCTTCTACCCATTTTGTGAAATGGTCTACGGTTACCACGCAGTATTTCAAGCCTCCAGGTGCCATGGGTAATGCCCCAATGAGGTCGTTCCCACATACTGTAAATGGGATCGGGTAATCTGCTGAACTCACGAGTTCAATTGGTAATCTTTGGACGTGGGCGTGTTCTTGTCACTTTCGGCACTTGTTTATTAGCTTTCGAGCTTGCTCTTTCATGTTCGGAAGAAGTATCCTTGCCTTAGGATAACTACTGCCAATACATCGGCTTTGATATGTGATCCATAGGTTCCTTCGCGGACTTCCGTTAAGATTTCCTCAGTGTCTCCCTCTCCGATGCACTTTTGCAGAGGAGAGGTGAAGCCTCTTCTATACATTTGTCTCCCGATTGCTATGAATTTTTCTGATTGCCTTCGAATTTTTGTTGCTTGTGATGGTTCTTCCGATAACTTGCCTTCAGTCAGGTATTTCCAGTATGTATTATTAAAATTCAAAACCTTATACATGTGTCTATTTGTATAGAGTAAAAGTCTAGTAGCTGGCTTTGAAACTTGATTGATGTTTGGAAATGAGGAAGTTTGACAAAATGACTAAACTTCCCAAAATGAGAAATCTAAAAAAATAAGCGGAATTCTAAAAATGAGTGAAAGTTTGAAAAAACGACTAAACTTTCAAGTTGAGAAATCCAACAAAATGATGGAATTTCTAAGAATGGGTGAAGTTTGATAAAATGACTAAACTTCAAATGAGAAATCTCACAAAATGAGCAGATTCCTAAAGATGTGGGGAAGTTTGACAAAACGACTAAACTTTCAAGTTGAGAAATCCAACAAAATGATGGGATTTTAAAAAATGGGTGAAGTTTGACAAAATGACTAAACTTCAAATTAGATATCTCATAAAATGAGCAGATTCCTAAAGATGTGGGGAAGTTTGACAAAACGACTAAATTTGCAAGTTGAGAAATCCAACAAAATGATGGGATTTCTAAAAACTCATGAAGTTTGACAAAATGACTAAACTTCAAATGAGAAATCTCACTAAATGAGCAGATTCCTAAAAAATGACGGAAAGTTTGGCGAAATGACTAAACTTCCAAAATGAGAAATTGCACGAAACAATCAAATTTCTAAAAAAGGTGAAAGTTTGACAAAATGATTAACCAGTGGATGAGGTTCGGGATGAGCTCAAGCTTGTAGGTGGAACTGAACCTGAGATTGCTGCTTTTTCTAAGGCTGAAGAAGCTCTGGCCAAAGTAGTGTCTTCTTGAATGGTCCACCTGAAGGATGATGAGAATGAAGTCTTCGAGCTTCGGGAAAAGGTGGAGTTGCTCCAGAAGAAGGTTGAGGAATCTGATCTTAACTTTAAGAATCTGAAGGATCATTTTGAGATTAACAAGAAAGGTCTTCAGGATAAGATCAAGGAGCTGGAGACTAAGCTAAAGAAGGCTATTGATAGGGTCTCCGGGTACCGGCAGAAGGTAATTGATGCGGCTGTTTCAGCGGCTGAAAAATTCCGTGAAGGCTTCTGCCTTGCCCGGAGGCAAATACTGGATCAGAACCCGGGGGTTGATCTTTCCATGGTAAAAGCTGCAGACATGATAACTAAAATATATAAGAATAAAAAATAGCCTTTAATGAGTAAGAACAACAAGAAATCTGGTACTACATGTTGCATTACAACTTAGCATGTGCCGAATTCTTAGTCATGATTAATAGTCCAATTTCTTTATGAATCATGCAATCTAAAAAATTCTTATACCAAATAAGGTTCAAATGCAGGCATTAATCATGGTAACAATTAGTATAGCTAATAATCATCACAAGAACAATTTAGGCATGAAATTCTTATCAAGTCCAAATTGACTAAGGTAATTTTAACACTAAAATTTTGCATACATGCATGAAATTCGAGTTCAGTTATTGCAACATGCTACCTATCACTTCATTAAGCAATATCAATAATTCATTTCAAAAGAAATGCATCATATGGACCGTGTTTAAGAAATCCCCAATTTCTAGGGTTCTTGAGCAAAAATGTCAGTTTAATCAATAAAGCACGAAATTGAAAGCGAAAAAAAATCTCATACCTTTTCCATAGATGATGTAGATGAATGAATGCAAGAAAATTTATTGAAAGAAAGATTTTATTGAGAGAGAGGGATTGAGGATGAGATTTTTGATATTCGAGAAAACTATCGGATGAACACTCCTTGAAGATTAATGAGATGGCTATAGGGCAGATGAAGGGGGTGCAATCACCCTTTTATAATGGCAGGAGGATGGCTCATGAATCTCGCACCTGATAATGGCACCGTGTGCAAACAAATTGGTCCTTATGACGCCTTGATAGCGCCTGATTGTGGCGCCTCAGCCACCATTTATTTTGAAGGTTTAATCATTTTGTCAAACTTTCACTTTTTTTTAGAAATTCGCTCGTTTCGTGCGATTTCTCATTTTAGAAGTTTAGTCATTTCGTCAAACTTCCCGTCATTTTATAGGAATCTTCTTATTTTGTGAGATTTCTCATTTGAAGTTTAATCATTTTGTCAAACTTTCACCTTTTTTTAGAAATTTGCTCCTTTCGTGCGATTTTTTATTTTGGAAGTTTAGTCATTTCGTCAAACTTCCCGTCATTTTATAGTAATCTGCTCATTTTGTGAGATTTCTCATTTGAAGTTTAATCATTTTTTCAAACTTTCACATTTTTTTAGAAATTTGCTTGTTTCGTGCGATTTCTCATTTTGGAAGTTTAGTCGTTTCGTCAAACTTCCCGTCATTTTTTAGGAATCTGCTAATTTTGTGAGATTTCTCATTTGAAGTTGATTCATTTTGTCAAACTTCACCAATTTTTAGAAATCCCATCATTTTTTTGGATTTCTCAACTTAGAAGTTTAGTCAATTTGCCAAACTTCACTAATTTTTAGAAATCCCATCATTTTGTTGGACTTCTTAACTTGAAAGTTTAGTCATTTTATCAAACTTCCCCACATCTTTAGGAATCTGCTCATTTTATGAGATTTCTCATTTGAAGTTTAGTCATTTTGTCAAACTTCACCCATTATTAGAAATCCCATCGTTTTGTTGGATTTCTCAACTTGAAAGTTTAGTCATTTTGTCAAACTTCCGCACATCTTTAGGAATCTGCTGATTTTGTGAGATTTCTCATTTAAAGTTTAGCCATTTTGTCAAACTTCACCCATTCTTAGAAATTCCATCGTTTTGTTGGGTTTCTCAACTTGAAAGTTTTGTCATTTTTTCAAACTTTCACTCATTTTTAGAAATCTGCTCATTTTGTGGGATTTATCATTTTGGCAAGTTTAGTCATTTTGTCAAACTTCCTAATTTCCAAACATCAATCAGGTTTCAAAGATAGAAAAGATAATTTAGGGTGGCAAAAAGGGAAAGTTGCCTACCTCACAACGTAAATCTAGGTGGCTAAACGAGAAGGTTCTCTACCTAGCAAGAAAATTTGAGGTGGCAAAAACGGAAGGTTCCCTACCTCAAAATACAAGCCCAGGGGGTAAAAAAGGAAAGTTCCCTACCTCACAACATAAATCTAGGTGACAAAAAGAGAGAGTTCTCTACCTAGCATCATTCTTGGGGAAAGAAAGGTTTATTCTATTCAACTTAATAGAAAAGTTCTTATTGACCCTGAATGTTACAGTCCACCCTAGGACGACTGTAATTTTTCCAAATATTTTATTCAGAGATCATATTTTGTTAGTACCGGAACTTTGTTTTGAATGCGCGGGGCATGTTTTCTATTAGGTATCACATCCCGGGACTTCATTTGAGATTTGTGTCCATGGGATTTCACGTTTTGGATCTAGTACGTGAATCCCTAGTCATTCCGCCAAAAATGGCCAAATTCCGCCATCGCCGGAATTTTATCATAAATGTTCAGGACACATTTTCTGGTACTCTGGGACTCCGTTGAGGTTTGTTCTCATGAGATTTGGCATCAGAAGGTCAAAATATGCATTCCGGGCCATTTTTTAAAATTTCACTTTGGGGGGTAAAATGGTCATTTCAAAAAATTAGGAAAAGTGACCCTCCTTTCTAGAAGGGTCAAAAGTAGAAGTCATGAGTCAAAAAAGGTGGAGATATGGATGAAAAAGATAAAAAGGGATAAAGGAAAAGAGAAAGAAAAGAAATAAAAAATAAAAAAATAAAAATTACCTTTTTTGTCTTCTTTCTTCTACATCATTCATCCAACCGACTCTACTTTCATCTTCTACCTCTCCTTCATATCTTTCATCCCTCTTTCACCATTGATGAACTCCTTAAGCTCCTTCACCAAATCTCAAGAGTTTTGCGAGAAATTGAGAGGTAAGCTCAGTTTTCTGTTTAGATTCTTATGAAACTGAGTATGGTTGTTGAAAAGCTCTCTTTCTCCCTCTATCTCTAGGTTCTAATTTGAAGCATGATGAATTCTTCCGGTTTCTTCAAGTTTTTACCGAAGTTAAGCTTGAATCTGTGTATATTTCGAAGTATTGTTGAAATTTCTGGAAAAACTCTTCCGGATTTTGCCGTAAGTCCGTCTGAAATTGGACCTAGGTTATGGTGTGTTTGAGATAGGTTGAAAGAGAATTACTAAAGTGTAGTATGGAAGTTAGCTACAATTTTCCTACTTGGGCTATTATCGTTTCACCCTTCTATACATGTCCGATTTTCATTCTGAAATTACGGGCAATTTGGTAATTTCCAAATTGTTGGAAAATGTGATGGAATGGTTATACTAAATTGTTATTTGGATGATTCTGAGTAACTTTTGTAACTAAAGTTATCCGTAATTCTTCACGGTTAACTATGTTCTATTTCGGGCGCATTTCGGAACAAAACAGAACTATGTATTTCTGTTGTTAATGGTATTATAATGGTGTAGGATGAATTTAGAATGTTCAATGACCCTGGATTGCTGGTTAATTGCTGAAGAAACAGTCATCTGGCCGTTCTCCTTTTCTAGCCGAAATTCAGAATGTAAGAAAGAGATCATGGTTGATGGAATGAAATTAAGCTTCTATGATGTTATATTAATGTCTGGAAATGTTCCATGAGGGTTAGCCCTTCTGGATTGTGTTGGCCGAATTTTCAGCATTGTGTCGGGAGACACTTTTTGTAATGAATGTTGGTCAATGGAATAAGAATTGTGTTTCTGAAATGTTACAAGTATGTTTGGTATCGATATGTATGCTTGATCATTTTCTTGTGATATGGACGATTCTGGTAAAGCTTGAGTAAGCTTCTTTATGTGATGGATTATGATTGATTGACGATTTCCATATTTTGTTTCTGTTATTATGTGGTTGTTCAGCTATGTTTTCTGTCTGGGTTGCGGAAAATACGGTCAGATTGCTGCCGGATTTTTGAGTCGATCAGGTTGCCTCGGGAAAGCATGACAGTTGTCACGGATTTTCAGGTAAGGGCTCAACCTTCTTAAATGTGCATTATTGGGATGCTTGATGCAATTTGGGTTGGTTGAAGTTAGCCTCGGGCCGAGGGTGGGGTCTGGTGACCCCCGAGACTAACTACATGGTAGGATTAAAGGTGTGCAAGTTATTCCATGTGCGGGACTTGTAGCTCCTCCTGACGATGTTCTGCGATCGCTTAGTGATCGATACGGATTTTCCAGGTTCTGGGATTACGACCTGCGTGATCATCTCGGTAACCTTGATGGATTCCGATTATGTGTGTTCTGATGACGGTTACGGGGACGTACGCCCCGCGCTAGTACTATGTGCCACATTGTGTTCTAATTTTGTCTGTTCTGAACTCTGATTAGTTGAAACTACCATCAGGGGCCATCGTAATGGAAAGGATTGTGTTACAACCACCAAAGTCCGATAAAGTTTCTCCGGCGTTCAGTGGCCGACGGGTAAGTTATTGCAGGTTGAAAGTCTGATTTCAGGTACATGATTATCTTTATTTCTGAGTTTGTATGGTATTTCAGGTTCTGATTACTGTCTGATAAGGTCTGTTTATGTTATTGGTTATTGTTTAATGGGTTTTCGAGTGTTTTGGTTAAGTGTTTTGGTTAAGTTTTGGACAGAGGACCAGGCGACCGGCCAGGCGAATGGAATTCCTGGCAGGCGATCGCCTGGCCTCCTAGGAAGAAAGGGACAGAGGCTCAGGCGACCGGCCAGGCGAGGGAGGCTCCTGGAAGGCGATCGCCTGAACTTAAAAGTGAAAGTGGGCAGACGGTCAGGTGACCGACCAGGTGAAGGAGGCGTGGTGCAGGCGATCGCCTGACCCGTTTGAACATTTGGCCAGGGGGCCAGGCAACCGGCCAGGCGAACGGATCCTGGTGCAGGCGATTGCCTGACCCCAGGCAAAAATTGGACAGAGGCGTAGGCGAGGGACCAGGTGACCGGGAAAAATGCCAGGCGATCGCCTGGTACCCTGAACTGAAATTCGACGGAGGCTTT
>JBBYHH010250362.1:0-13003 GCA_038382905.1 Daphne laureola
CTTGGATTTGGAGGGAGGCAGGCAGGCAGCTACCAAGACGGTCTTCCCATCAGGGAACTGCAAAAAGCCGCACACTACACTACAGTTGCTGTTGCAGGCAGCTATTCTACATGACATCCAACCAAAACTTAATGAATTGAATACTCTGCTTCTCTAACGTTAACAAATAATAATAACAAAAAATAATAATAATAATGGGACCTTCACCTTCATATGAAGAATAAGGTTCAAATAGACACCAATATCTAACGTGAGTTTTCATACATACTGATTAATTAATTGTTTCTATACAGAACTGGTGTCATAATAAAGCAAATAAGTTTGACCTGCTCCAATAATATTACGAGGTGATCATTTAATTTGTTTCTACCGGAGCATCAAAAGCCCTACCTACACTATATAATCTGTACTCTTCATCACTCAATTCTTGCGGACTTCCCCACTGCATTTTCCATCCGACTGTACCATTCCCCAATGCCTGTATGCTGCACCATGTCTTTGCCAGATTTGAGGTATCGAATAGGCCTCAGAACACCAAAAACTGCGAGGTCGCCTAGATTAGGTTCTGATCCACCTGTAAACATCAGATTGCAATTACATGCTCCGGTTAATGAGTTTGAAGTAATAACAATAACCGTATCTAAGCAAGGTACAATGTCATCATCACACACAAGTCACATACCGAGAAATTGGCGTCCCCTCAACGCAATGACCCATGTTTCGGCAGCTTTATACAGCGCTGCTCGCTCATCGGTGATGTTGTGCTTCTTCTTCAATTTCTTTGAAACAAAGTACATAGCTGCTGCTCCAGCATACTTTGCTACTAACCTCTCTGTGAAGCTGAAGTTGCCTGCATATCACCCACTCAGAATATGAGAAACTGCTGCTGCTCTAGAGCAATTTAATCCAGTAAACAGGGAACCTGAGACCATAGTTTTCTTTGGACATTATCTGGCAACGAATTAACTTATATTCTAATGGGTCCGCATAGCACAATCTTTAAAGGTAAACAAAAGCCTAGGGAAAACTATGAGGCATCACACAATTCACAACTTCAATTTATTGTTACGTACTACTTAAGATCCACTATTCATAATGAAATATTGATAAATATGTAAACCATCAAACAAGGAAACTTTTACAATATGGAGAAGTGAAATTGGGGTATAACTAGATAGGAATGTTCCCCTCACGTTAAAGGGAAATTCTACAGGATAACTTTTCAACCAGACATGTTATACGGTATCGAGTGTTGTGAAAAAACAAATCACGACCAAAATGATAGTTGCGGAGATGCGACCCCAAGCCTATAGATCTGAATGGACACACAGAATTCATGTAGCTGACTCCCAATCAGTTGGGAGATTGAGGCTCAATTGCATTTGTTGTAGTTGTACTGTTGTACTTCTCATCATAGTTTACAATCTAAAGCATTTGCTTCTTGCATACAGGAAGGATATAGCATACAGGAAAGAAAATTAAATTTAAAGGGAACACATAGGATATTCATTTGCTAATAATTAACATGGAAGAAAAAATTAGATTCAGCAAAGAAAAAGATAAAACGGTCTTACCGTGTGAAGTAATATAGTCAAACGATTCAAGAGCTTCGGAAGCACTCCGATATATGTTAGGTGATAAAACATGCACCAAGTGATTATCAACCCACCTAGCAAAACATGGATCCATTGTTAGTTCAATTTATGGTGAAAATAGTGAAATATTAGCTGAAGCAACAAGCATGAGTCAGTTAGCTAAACGTGAATAAAAAAGAACTGAACCGCTAGATTCTGAATAAGCAGGGTCCTCTGTTTGGTTCTATTTTGCACTCCAGTCTCTTCTTATTTATCCCAGAATTCTCCAGTTACTTTGACATTAAATAAAAACAATATCAAGTGGATGCTAGCATCACATTTTTTTGGATATTTTAAGCAGCCTTATCATGTTCCCGAAAAAGTATTTCATGGGCTGATTTCCATTATTTAAAACAGGTGGACAATACTGCTTCAAAATACATCTTTGACATACAAATAGTTGAAAATTTCTAAAATGTACAGACCATATTGATTTTAATATATACATATATATATATACTTCCTCCGTCCCGTAATAATTGATTCATTTGACTTTCATATTCCGTATGACACTATTTGACTCAATTTATTTTAAAATAAATAGTAAATAAAAAATTCAAAAAATATGTTTGGAAAAGATATGTTGCAAATTATAATACACATACAAATTGATTAACTTTATATGTCAAAATATTCATAAAAATAAATCATAGATTAAATATGTTGAAAACAACAAAACAAATGAATCAATTATATGTGTGTACAAAGTAAACAGACATACAGTGAAAAAGAAAACCCAAGTACACGCCAGTGTAACTAGTAATTAAGAATGGTGCGAAATAACATACCCACACCACTTTTTCTCTTCATGACCAATGGCAGAACCATCTGGTTGAATCCGGAGAAACAGCTCATCTACTATTTCTGCTTGCAGGATTAAACTAAGTTACCAATAACTGTAGTGAAATATACCCCAAAAGTAAAAGTTTTCCTGCCAGAGAATGCTAGAATACAAGTAACAGAAGTCCAAATTAGCTTAGTTCATAGCAGGGAAGCAAGACAAACCTGAGGAATCGACCATCTGTTCACCCTCTACAGTCAATATTGGAACCTTTTTGTAATAAGACCACATGATCTCCTTTTTGCTGATGGGGTTCACTTCTACGACTTTGTATGGGATATTCTTATAGTCCAAAAATGCTGACAGAAACAAAAGAAAGATTCAACATTTTCCATTAGCAATGCCATATCTGTAGCATCCAGTTATTTAACTAGCAATGCCATAAGAAAACAAAGGCCAATGGATCTGATACAATTTCACAGCAGAACTTACAGCTACTACTTAACATAACAAGAACAGAAAGGGTCGCCCCATTTCTTTTGTTCTTTCTACTGCAACAAAATGGGCTTAGCCTATGTTTGTTGGGAAATGATAACTAATTGGAAAGCTCCAACATATATCCAGAAGTTTACTCGGAGTACTAGGTACTACTTACCATTGCATATGGACACACACGCTATGCTAAATTAAGAATTATAGTACTCCCTCCGTTCCAAAAGTAATGAAACGTTTAACTTTTGATATTCATTTGACTTCAATTTATCTACATTATTCTGAAGTAGAAAAAATTTAAATAAAATATGTTTGTAAAATAGACACATGAAATTTTCATTTGTATACAAACGTGTTAAATTTATATTTCAAAATGATTAAAAAATAAAATTATAGATTAAATGCTAAAAAACAAATGTTTCATTATTTTTGGGACGGAGTGAGTATTTATTTATTTATTTATAATAACTAGAAGTAATTGTAATTCTGTTATATATGAAAAATACATATGAAGTGGTGTGGTGAGATGAGATGAGTTACCTGTTGCGGCGGCAAGCTGGGAAGCACCTGATCTTCATCATTGAAAAGTGCAGCAGGAAGTGTTAAGGGTGGCAACACTGATGATGATGAGATGTTAGAAACCCCCATATGATCATCATAGTCGACGCCATGTCCTTCCGCTCCATTCATATCTTCAGTAGGTAGGAGGATATCACTGAGCATATGATCAACATCATACGCCATATGGTAGTCATACTGATGAGCCTAAATATTTCAGGATGATACAAATTGTTGTTATTAATAATGTTGCAGATCATGTTGTGTTGATAATATATGATGTGGTAGTGAGATAGATAGAGTTACTTGCTGCAGATCATGTTGTGTTGATAAACTGGAAAGCAACTCATCAATGTCATCATCATCATTAAAGATCTTCGTCACAGGATTTGTCACCGGCTGCAGGGGCGCTGCTGCTGCTGTTGATGGGATGGAAAAAATCATACGGTCACCATGGTTTGTAGTGTAAGAACAATACTCTTGTCCACCGTCCCCTCCTCCCATATGATCGACGCCATGTCCTTCGGCTCCATTAATATCTTCAGTAGGTAGGAGGATATCACTGAGCATATGCTCAACATCATACGCCATATGGTAGTCATACTGATGAGCCTAAATATTTCAGGAAGATACAAATTGTTGTTATTAATAATGCTGCAGATCATGTTGTGTTGATAATATATATGGTGTGGTGGTGAGATAGATAGAGTTACCTGCTGCAGATCGTGTTGTGTTGATAAACTGGAAAGCAACTCATCAATGTCATCATCATCATTAAAGATCTTCATCACAGGATTTGTCAGCGGTAGGGGTGCTGTTGTTGCCGCTGATGATGATGGGATGGAAGAAATCATATGGTCACCATGGTTGATAGTGTAAGAACAGTACTCGTGTCCACCGTCCCCTCCTCCCATGTTTTCACTATGTGGAGTATCACTGATAAGCATTTGATCATAGTATTTGCCCGCCTGAATATTTATTTTCCAACTAATTAGTCGATGATGACATTAATTATTATTCTATATTTTTATTATCATTGATACTATATTATACTACTAATGATGAAATAGTAGTATAATTGTTACCTGTGGCGGCTGTTGCGGCGGCGGTGGCAAACTAGGAAGCAGCTGATCATGATGACCATCCTCAGGCCCTGCAACCCTGGAGTAGTCCTCATGGTTCATAACCTTGTAACCTGATCTGGCCGCTTTCTTGTATTTGATTTTGCAGAGTACGTGATCCTTAGACATCTGCAAGATTGTAAACGCAATTAAACAAGATATGGTAATGGATACATATGGTAACTTGTGTGGCAAGAAAGCAACAAACCATTGAGATTACGTATGTACCTCTGGTATAGAGAACTCATCCATGATCCAACGACCGGCAGAGGCGGCTCTTCTGTTATTAGGAATGAAGGTAAAGTTTCTGACGGTCCCAACGATAACCCCACGGTCATTGTTGACATCTTTGACATGGTTTCCCTTCCAGGTTCCTCCTCCGTCATGGCCGCCGACTCGTCGATTGACTTTTGATTTTGATTTGCTGCTCTTCATCTTCAGTGTAGTGAAAACGTAGAAGTGATTCTTCTTCGTCATCTTCTTCTCGTTGCTGTCAGATGGTTCTCCAAAGATTCTCCATGGCTCCTTGTCATAGAGACCGTTGCACTCCAGCACGAACCTCCAACTAGTCGTTGACTCCAAGATCTTGGCCTCAAGAATGGAAAGAAGCTCGGTGTGCGTAAGCTTGAAGATGAACCCCACCGGCATACAAAACTCATCATCAAACTCCTCTTGATGAATCATATTGGCGTACTTCACTCTCACAAACTTTGTTGTGGAAAAGGAAGTTCTAACAATAGGGTTGTGTGCATTCTCCCAACTTCAAAACTAACATAAATTTGCTAGGGCAACAATAGCTATCTAATTAATTGCCAAATAATATCTAGATATATATAGCCTCACCCCCTTCTAGGTATATTCCATCTCTCACGAAATAACTACTTTTTTTTTCTCTTTTAGGTAACCTGTAGGCTCTAGAAGACTAGAATGACTCTAGGTATTTCAGCTGCAATATGACGCAGTCATGTTATAATATGAAAGATTTAATTAGCCACCATTGTGACCCTTAACTTTGTTAATATTCAAAAATAGCCCCAAACTAGCTAGAACTCACAACTCCATTAACTAGGATGTACACGACCAAATAATATTGGAAACTGTACAGGCTAGTATATACACATACCATCATCTTCCCAAAAGTCTTGGAACATTTTTTATTTAGCATTTTATTTTTATTTTTATTTTTATGTCGTTATGAACTGCTTATAAATTTAAAATTTACACATACACATGATGGTATGATATATTTCTGCTTTTATAAACATATTGTTTGAAAGAAAAATTTACTAACTAGAGAAAAATATTGATAAATATATTGAAATCAAACTAATATCATAAAGGCGAAAATTACTTTAATGTTTATGTAGAAGGATATTATGAAATACAAGCTTAGCTGCACAAGAACTGATGGGCCCTGGTCGAGAACCTCTCGTCCAAGGATCTCGGCTCTCGGACCGGGAGCCCACCCTGACGTCACGGAGCCGGATAGACCTGTTCTCTCTCCCTCTCTACTCACTAGAGTGTCACGCACACCCCATCTGAACCCCGACTTGTCCCATCCAACACGCGTCGTCATCTCCGTGTCTCGTACGAAGATGACAATCCTGAGATCTATAAATACTCCAAGTTTAGTCTCTTACATTTACAAATTATCCTATTTTGGTCCTGTTTTAAGAATTTGTCATATTTTAATCTCTTAGCTTTGATTTTTGTCCTATTTATGTCCTTCTGTCATTTTGATCATTGAGTTGACGGTTAATTATTAAGAAAAGACTAAAATACCCTTAATCAAATTTTGATTTAATCCCTCATTCATATAAATTCTTTCAAAAATGTCCTATAAATTACACTTTACCCTTCCACCTCCAACACCAATATCACCAACACCCCTTCTCATTCCCCGATCCAGCTCCTACTCCCTCTCTCCATTTATCCAAAGGATCATCCTAGAAAATTGCAACACAAACATCATTTTTGTTTATCAACAACCTGTAGATCATACAACAAGAGAAGCACAAAACACACCACTTGACAAAAAAAAAAACAATGGAAAGAGGCCAGCCAACCTTTGACGAGCTTGGGCTACCCAGTCTGGGTTCTGCCTCCTATGTCCTCTTCCCCCTCCTCCTCCACCACTCCCTCTCCTGTAACTCCGCCACCTCCTTCCGTGACTTCCCAGTTAAAAAGCTACTCAGAGTTGTCACCACCAAGAAGAGCTATTCAATTTCTGAAGAAAAGAAAAAGAGATTCGAGAGCTTGAACCGTAGATCTCGAACCTGGACTAGAGATCGAGCTCAGAGCCTTACTACGGTGGTAGAGGGGATCACTTGGAGAGTGGCTCGCCCTCCAATGACTTATATGCCTTTAAATATGAAATAGATTTCATTCAGATATGGAGAGCCTCCCACCGTCATGAGGCGTCAAAGTCGTCGGCTCCGATGAGACCGTCGATGATGTTGATTGCTGATGCGGAAGGGCGGCCGACGAAGCTTCAGGGAGTAGAATAGCTTGTTTCCCCCGTCGAAATTTTTAAGTCAGATGATCGATATGTCTTGAAGAACATCTTTTGATTTTTTTCTTCAAAATCAGTTCGTTCTGATGATGAAGTTCAGGTTCTGCCATGGACGCGCGTATGGAAGAAATCCTAAATGGGATTTGGTTGAAGCTGCAAAGTCTAACAAATCTTAAGTGAAAATTCTGGAGTTTGTAGATTAGTGACAAATGGGTTCTGACATGGATGTTTTGTAGATTAGAGCATGTATGGAGTTTGAGAATCGACAATTTTAAGTGAAAAATCTGGGTATTTGAGAGATGGTGGATTTGGAATGATGGAGGCTGAGTTGGTGAAGTGAAGAGATGATGAAGAAAAAAAAAATTTAAATTTTAGGGGTTTGTATGTACATTGTTAAAAGTTGAATGATCATAATTTATTAAATGTGTAAATATATTATTATTGTAGGGGTATTTACGTAAAATAGCAAAAAAACAAAAAAAAATTAACGGTGAAATTAACGGAAATGACTTGATTGAGATGAAAACCAAAGCTAAGAGATTAAATATGACAAATTCTTAAAAGATGATCAAAATAGGACAATTCAGAAATGTAAGGGAGTAAACTTAGAGTTTACCCTATTAGCAGTTCCTAAACTTTCTGTGATTTTTTCGAAGTATTTGGATGGGATAAATCATTCTTTGATGACATTCATTGCCGCTCCTGTATCCCACAATGCTTTCTTTTGTAGACGAAATTCTTTGTTAATAACTAATGTTACATTAACTATTGACTTCTGGGATGTTACTCTTGTAAGGGTATTTAGGAAATCATTAGGGACTTGAGTATTTTATATTTCCTTTTCTATAAGTGAATCTGTAGACATAGAAGCTTTTCCTTTATGTTCTTTCTGAATAATTTTAAGTAGTTTAGAATCTTCTATCTGATGCATTTTTATTTCTCTGATTTATACCTTTAGTTAGTTTACTTCAGTTTGTAAATCCATCATGTTGACTGGTCTCGAATTTTGAGGTTTATTAAAAATTTCAAGAATGTTTTTTAAGTTATAAATCGGGGAGATCACTTGAGGTTCTTGAGGATCTTCATCCTCTTTTAGATTTAATTTTAGCTTTTGTAAGTATTCTTTCTTTAGTTCTGGATCTTCAATTGTATCCGCTATTTTCATAAGGAATTCTTGATCTTCACTTAGTGTACAAACAATTTCTTCTGAAGCCGAACTGTCAGATGAAGATAATTCCTCTACCTGTAAATCACTTTTATAAGTGTCTAATTTATAATTTGTATCTGAGTCTGAAGTTTCTATCAAATAAATTGTTAAGCTGGTTTTTTACCTGTTCTTCTAAATCCAGTTCATTAATTTTCTTGTTTAATTTATAGTATTTGGATATGTGACCTGGTTTGCCACAACGATAACATTTAATAGTCTTTTCTTTTTTTTCTGAAAGTATGATTATTATTTTTTGGGGAAAATCTCTTATCTTTATAATTATGACGACTTTTATAATTATCCCTTTGATATCTTTTATATTTTTTATAAGGCTTGTAGGGCTTTGAACATTCTCCGCTACAATTAGGCTTTGATTTCTCTTTTGATGTTAAGGTCGAAAATTGGGGATCAAACTGCTCATAGAAATTTCTTATTTCCTTTTTAACTCGGAACTTTTCCTTTTTAAGTTGGTGTTGTGACTTTTGGTCGGTACAAATTTTTAAACATTCCTTATGGACATAACTAATTAAGTCTCCATAGGTTAAAGAGTCATAAAGGATTTGTCCATCAAATTCTTCTCTGATTTTATTTCGGACCTTTTCTCCGAGGAGGGTTGGAAGTCCTGCTAAGAATTTTTCTTTCCAGAAGGGTTGATTATTATCTGGTCTAGTTATGACTCTTGTTAAGAATGTATCTTTATACCAACAGAAATTTGAGAGTCTTTTACAACAGATATTAGAGAGTAATTCTGAATTTTTATCTCTTAAGGCAGACGGATCTCCGACGAAATGTTTGGTGATAGAGAAAAGTAGGGTGGATATTGCATCTTGGGTAGTATTACCTCTAGCATCGTAAATTGGATGCCCTTCCGGGTCTCTTTTAACAGCAGAAAAAATCTCTAAGTAATCATCTTCAGTAAGGGTATTATCCCACCAACCTTTTAACTAACCAGTAAATCCAGCAACTAACATCTGGGCAATTGATGAATCTGAGGATTGGTTTTGTGTTTTATAAGCATTTCTGACCATGGTCATTTGATGTAAAAGATTTAAAATATTATATTCTGTCAATCCATCTATATTTCATTCGTAGATGGATTTATGGTTAAACTGGGTTTGGTAATAGTTAGATTTTTCTTCATATAAAAGGTCTGGGGCTGTTGGTCTTGGATAATAATATTTATTTGAAGTTTTCCAATTTATCTTATTAATTCTGAAATTTTCAGAATCACTGTCAGTTATTTCTTCTAGGACATTTATCCTGGGGCAAGATGAATAAGTGGGAGGAGGAGTGGCTGGTGTAGAGATTTCTTTTAGGTTAGCATTTATCTGTTGCAAGAATTCTCCATTCTTTCTTAGATCTCTAGCATTAATTTTAGGGATTTCAAAAGGTTTAAAGAGAGGTTTTTGGACTTCTTTTCCTGTATTTGGCTTCTGGACTTCTTTTTATCTTTATGGAGTGTTTCTTTTATAGAACTAAAAGATTTGTCTAAGCTAGTTTCTATTTTATCAAGTTGCTTTCCCGTAGAGTCTAAATATTGGTTTGTATAATTATTTTGTTCAAATATTAGTTCAATGTCTCTGCCAGTAACTGGGTTATCATGATCAGATTTCTTCTTTTCTTTAAGAGGTGAAGCTACTATTTCTATGTTGTCGACAAGGATCACTATTTCTGAGAAATGAGATCTCTCACTATCAACCTATTGACCATCTAAGGTTTTCCATTTTGAACTTCTAGTTAAAATATTTATTTCAGAATCAAAAGGGTAAACCAAATGATTTTTTAAACAATAATCTTCAAACCAGTAGAAAAATAAAACATGAGTTTCAATCTCTTTCATAAATCTATAGTAATTTTCTTGAATCTTATTTCTTTTTGGAATATCAAAAGGTTTTAAAAACCATTGTCTCTTTTCAAAATTCTCAGACGAATAAATTTTTTTTCTTAAAAACTCTTTGTCAAATTCAAAATCTTTTATCAAAGGATGAATATGATGGTGAAGAGATTCTCTTGGTGAGGTTGGGATATCAACAGAATGAGGATTACTGAGAACACTCTCAATATCTTCTTGGGTAGGAGGTGGAGTTACATAAACTAGGTGAGGAATATTATTATCAGTATTATTAATTCTTGCCAAATTAGGCTGACTACTTCCAACATCTGATTGTCTAGCATTATGGAAAGCATTTTGGAAAGTATTTGAAGTTCCTGGCCTATCAAAAGTATTTGAAGTTCCTGGCCTATCAAAAGTATTTGAAGTTCATGGCTTATCAAAAGTATTTATTCTTTCATAAGGTAAATGTATGACTTGGTCTGAGGAGGCATACCTGAACGATGGTTCTAAGGATGACGCCAAACTCTAGAATTTTAACGAAGAACTAGTGTTAGTTCTCTCATCTACAGACTGTTTTGCAGAAGATCTGTCATCCACTGAGCGTTTTCTGTCGAAGGAGATGCTGACATTTCCTTCAAAATCTGAGGTTATACAATCTAAATTATAATTTTCTGAGCGTCTCGGCATGCTGGCTCCTTCAATGTTCCAGTCAGTGGGGAATGACACATCTCTCCAATTGATCATTTTAGGTATTATTGAATTTGATTATCTTATGTCTGACTGTAAAAGGAGGGTTTGTCTTTTTTTCTCATGAATTAGAGCATTAGCTCCGAAGGAAGAATTTATTGCTTTGTAATGGACTCTGTATATTAAAGATATGGGGAGAGAACCATCAATTATTTTGTAGTTATGAGTTTTAATCTGTAAGGTTAATGCATCTGTGATGTTTTGATCTCTTAATGAGATGGTGAAATTAGGGAAACAATTAAATTAGATTGGAACATTACAGAGGCTAGACTCTAAAACACTTAACAAGGAGTCTTCGAAATCTAAGAATCTCATATCTCGTAGTAACAGGAGTATTGAAGTATTTAATCATTGTTTTGATAAGGGTTTTATTCCTACTTGCACTAGGCCAACATGAATATATTTATATTTTTTCCTGTGTTTTTCTAAAATAGAATTAGAAAGAAGTTTAACAATTTCAAAGCTCTTTTGTAAGGGAATGTCCATTTCTTCAGTTTTAATTGAGAATTCGCTATTAATAAGTTTATGAAATTTGGTTAATTTATAAATTTCACTGATATTTACTTTGGTAATTTCTCAATCATCTATTTCTCTATTAAATTCAAAAATATTAATTTGTTCTCTATTAACGACACTAGGTTCCTCCACACGGGAACTATAAGTAGAGATAGTTTTACGAAGCGCCATTTAAAAATAATTTGAAATAAATGTTCCTATAAAGTGGGGATAAACACGATCTTCACCAATGACCTTCAACACCTCGTGGACTCGGAAATTCACTGAAAAATATCTTTAAACAACACTTAATATACTATATCTCCACCTGGCTCTGATACCAAATGGGGGGTAGGATCATAGGATGGAAAATAATTAATAGTTCAAAATTTAATATAACAAAGAAAAGTGGGATATAACCAAAGTAATTAACATTGAAATTTATGCAAATTTATAACAAGATGGTACAATGAAATTTACGTTAACAATTTTACAAGAACATGAAATTTTAAATGAGACATAACCTCTTTTGTAGATTTACAATCTATCCTAAGTAAAAAAAATTGATTTAAAAGATCGCTTTGGAATTTTGAAATGCATAAAACAATTCATAAAATCTATTTTTTTAATAGTGGAGTAATTTTGCTGTGTTGGATTCCAATGCTTTGAAGTATATTGAACTTGTTCTTTACCTTCCATTTGCTTCAAAATCCCACCATATCCAATGTTAGGTGCATCAGTTTCAATGATCTTAAAAGTATCGGGATTTGCCAAATGTAAACATGGCAATTCTTTTACCTGTTGCTTGATTTGTTGAATAACTTGAGTATGTTCAGACGTCCAAGGATTTAGATGCTTTTTTAGACGATCATGCAAGAGTTTACAGAGAATACTTAATTTTGGGAAGAAATCCATTACGTAATTGAGACTTCCAAGAAATCTTTGAAGCTGTGTTTTATCAATTATCTGATCTGAAAAATTTTCAGCAAATTTGATTGATCTTTCTATTGGTGTTATTATTCCTTGGAAAATATAATGTCCAAGAAACCTGACTTTTAACTGAAAGAGATTAATTTTAGACTTGGAAACAACCAAACCATTTTGTTTTACTAATTTCATAAAGGTGTGAAGATGTTTAAAGTGTTTTTCAAGTGAACTTGAAAATATCAAGACATCATCTATATAAACAATCAGAAAATCTGAATAAGGATTGAAAATCTCATTCATTATTTTCTGGAACTCAGATGGAGCATTGTTTAAGCCAAAAGGCATCACATTCCATTCATACTGGCCGAATGGAACAGTGAAGGTTGTTTTATAATGGTCATCTTCTTTGATCTATATCTGCCAAAATCCTGATTTCATATCAAATTTTGAGAAAATATTGGCAGAACAAAGTCTTTGTAACTGTTACGGTCACTCCGGACGCATTTATTTTGGATATGTATTTTCCTGGATAATTCAATTTAATTATCGGCAACTTTGTAATTATCAGTAAATTATACTGTGATTAATGAAATTCCATATCCTGGGATCATATTTTATCTCGATTCAATGAGATTTAAGTGTTTTAAGATGTTCCGAGAGGTTCGGGATATTTTAACAATTTGCGGTTTCGGAGG
>JBBYHH010250470.1:0-13002 GCA_038382905.1 Daphne laureola
TGGTTATGAACTGTTATTGGTCTGTTCAGGTACATTGAGTAAATGACTAATGGTTTGTCATTCTGTATCGCAGCTAGCAGTGCAGCATCTTTGGACCGGGCTTCATCGGATCTTGTTGACCGATACCCGGATTTACGTATGTATTTTTGGTAGCATTTAGCAGCTCTGTAGCATAGATTGCACAATCATGTAGATTTGTAAGAACAGTTAAGAATTGTTGTAAGGATGATTCTGTTTTGTTTGAGGATTCTTTTGTCAACTGTTGTGTGTTTACTTTTTTGGGAAGTGCTTGCCTGAGGCAGCCTTCTTTTGGAGCATCTGGTCTGAGCTGAGCTTAGTATATTCTGCTGTCTGTTTAGTATTTTGTTTTGCAGGAGCAAGGAACGCTCCTAAGGTACGTTCTGACTTCCACTTGTTTGGACCGACTACGTGGGTTTCCCACAGTTTGTGCTGCGCTTTTACAGGTCTGTCGCACCGCCGCCCTCCAACCCCGCGACCGCTTGCTGCCGGGCCGTGCGTACAGGGGGTGGTGTGACAATATTTATAGCCATCGATGAGTCTCCCACTCCTACTTGGATTAGGAGGGAAATTTTCCATTATTTTCACTTAAGTAACCAATTCGTTTTAAAGTGTCACTTAATGCCCAATTTATCTCTATGTTGCGCCACACCACCTAAACTCTTGTTTATGCGTGTGACCCCATACGTTTTCATTAAGTTGGAAGTAATTATGAATCTAATTCCTAATTACAAACTATGAGCGGTATCTAGTAACACATCGCAGTTATCTAATTAACGAAGAAGACAATCAAAGAAACATAACCACCTCTACGGTAATGATCGTCCATAATGTACTTAGTGTGTTCCTCCAAAAAAATTCTCCAGTTTGAACCGAGGCACGAAATCAATCATCCTCGTTAAACATTCAACCGTGGCCATGAGAATATCTCATGTGGCTAAGGAGCGTTGAATCCTTTCTTAGTCAATGACAATCCAACTCAATGGTATTGCTAATTTACCGAAACTAGTCTATTCCACTTCTATTAAAAGTGGTCCTTACTAGAATTTGAATAAGCTGCTCAGATCAGTGGATCTTCATTACTTCAAGTGAAAGAACACCAAACCACGATGACCAGAGAGATACAGTTGTGCTATGAAGGCTACGATTCACACAATGATCTCACATGGATCAATCCATCTACATGAAAACTCCCATCACTTAATCATAAGTCAAAATTCATCCCATGAATTCGTCCCTTACACTAGTCTCGCACACATTATAAAAACCCATTAGTTCGTTATAATGCTCGATTCTGGATCATTTAGGAATATCTTATATTTCAAGGTTAACGTTAAAAGTTCGTTATATTATAAGCACAATAAATAACAAACACAACGTATGAATAAATGCATTATATATTATTATTGAATCATGTTAGTGTCTTAAACCAATGTACAACTGATTGGTCTTAGCGCATAACACTTACAACTGCATCACACGCTTTCGTTATTTCTTTCCTTTTCTGAGCTGATTGCATCTTTGTGTTTTGATTTCATCCTGATCTGATAGGATATTCATCTGAAAGTTTTCATATCCCTTTTCTTTAACACGTAATCTTTGATTTCTTATGAATGTGACTAAGAAACAAGTGCACATTAATCATGAATTTGAATCAAAATATATGTATACCGAAATATTCAATATAAATCAAATAACACATGATTTCTTGTACATTTGAATATTTTGCATTTTAATCCCAACATTTTTTAGCTTTCAAACCAAGAACTAGTAATCTTGGTCAAGACACTAAACTTATCAAAACTTTGCAAATCGATCCTCATGGTTTTGAAATCTTCAAAACAAGTGGTAGGAGCTAACAAAGTCCACATAACACTAACATGTTCTTAAAATTTCCACAATAATATATCCTCTATTTTTTGTGTTATGCAAGCTTCTAGTAGCACAGGACTATCAACACAACAAAGTTGTGACATTGGTGGTGATGATTGGGTTTCATACAACCCTAACCTGACTTAAATTGCTATGAGAATAGGGAATGAGAAATTCAGCGATAAAGCAGTTACACCAAGTGGAAGTAAACCTTCTAGTACTGGTAGGTTTAACGGAGTTGGTGTCCACACCAACCTAAGTACTAGAGAAACAACCTACATGGTAAGTTGATTTTAATGTATTAGTGTATTATGTAGGGTTTGACATATTTGTATTGTTTATGGTATAGTATGGTTTATTTGCATCCTAGAAGACCTGGAGAGCAAAGATTGGTGCAAGGTATATCAAGCTCACAAGGAAGCACTGTTAGAGCTAGAACTGCTAGCAAAAAGATCAAGAGGAATCAACCATGTGATGAGGAAGTTGGGGCTTCAATGGGGCCATAAAAAAAGGCAACATAGTTCATGCTTCACATAGCTGATGGACCATTTTTGTTCATAACCACTACTTTAGACAATGTTTAATTAGATCTTAGGTTTGTTTGAATGATAGTTTTATTATTGGATAGATAGGTACATATTGAAAATGATGCACCTAGTAAATGTTAGTTTAAGGTTGGTGTAGTTGCAAGAGGGAAAATGGGGAGTTTACTTTTGAATGGTAAAAAATTGCCATCATTTTGTTATTAGATGGCAATTTAGGACCAACTAGTTAGTACAAGTACATCAATTTGACCTGTATATGCACAAGTACATCAATATGAAGTGGTTAATGATGCATTTTCAATGACAAGGAAGTTCACAGAATACATTGTTACATTTCTTAGCACTGTGACATCACAAGTATTTTTCCAAAATCATAACAATCATCATACTACAAAAGTAGAACATCGTTGAACCTAAAATAGAGTTTTGCATCAATAAAAGATCACATTGTACCATCAACCACAATAATAAAGTTTTACAATCATCCTCCCTAAGACAAAGGCACAGCTGCACCAGGACTTTCACATCAACAAACATAAAACCAATACACTAGCAAAGACCATCAACATACTAGCCACAAGAGTCAATATCTAGTGCCACTTCAATCATCTCTTAAGTTCCTGATTCTTGGCAGCATAAATCATCAAGTGAATCTTTTGCTTCACATAACAATCAAAAAGATACTCCATAAGTTCTTTGGCTTCAGAAAACTCTTGTCTCAATGTCTCAAGCTCAGTTTGTGCCCTCATGGCCAATCCCATAATGTACAATCACAATGAGAGGACTACATCATAGAGCAGTACGTATATGAATGGATTCAAACAGATGCATCATAAAATTATTGTATAGCAGTATACCACTGTATAACAGACCCCCATAAAGACCAGTAAAGCTAAAGAACACAAATTTACTATATAATTGCACTCTAAAACCAGTCACCAGAACCTTGGGTTATTACTACACAAATTTACTACATATGAGCATATGAAGACATGTAAAGATAGAGAACACAAATTACTACATTATTGCACTCAAATCATAGCTCAACCTCACACATTTAGTAAAAAACAAACATCATTCTCCTCAACCACTATAAAAATTAAGAACGTTGCCTTACACTCTGAGTTACACAGCTACAAGTTCGTCTGGAGCTGATGACAGCTATAGCCAGTCAACCTATACCTTGAATTACCCAAATCATTGCTGCTCAAAGTTGGTAAGCTAACCATTTCTACACTAACCTAACACCAAAAAACAAAATCTCTAAGTTCATATCACATGAATTGCTGAGATCTTTAAAATCGAGAGCTCCTGATCGAACCCTAACCCTAAGGCCAAAATTGTGTTGCAACTTATTTCAGCGCCAAATACACTCCAACTAGTATAACCTATCGACCCGTCTATTTTTGCCAACTTGGATGCCATGTACCAAAAGAGAACACACATGGAACATTTGTGATGGTAAATAGTTTCCGTCTACTAACTTAATGACAAAATAGGACCAAAACTCAACAAAAACAAATGGGACCAAAAAAGTATTTGAGTGGGAAAATCGGACCATAAAACTAAAGGCAGTGGCTAAATGCGGCTTGTTTTCAAAGTAGTGGTAAAATGGGTCCATTTTCCAAATGTTAGTGGTAAAATGAGATATTTTCCCTACAATTTATGATGTTGATGTGGTCAAAGGGGTAAAGTGGTTGCTTTGATGGTGGATAGTTCGGGGACTGAATCAGAGTTATAGTTGAGAGACTAAAGTGATTAAACCAACATAGTTCATGAGAGTAAAAAATAGACAATATGACCATTTTTAAAACACTCTCTAAACCTAATCATCATACTCTTTTTGGATCAACATATTTTGAAGAGATAATTAAAAAAATAAATCACAGTAAAAATCAATGGGCAAAAATTCATGCCTTAGATCATGCTTTGGGCCTGAGACCATTCTTGAGAGCTTGAATGGTAGTGAAATCAGTATTGAATGACTTGGTAAGGACATTATCATCAATGTTGGTGGTGAATAGTGTTTCTGGAATCAAAACCCTCCCGGAGTTGGCACTTGCAAAGGTCGAGATTGCTATGGCCAAGTTCTGAGAATGAGAGTTATATTCATAGTGAATAAGCCCCTTATGGACCACAAACAGGTCGCCAGCATGCAAGGTCTGAGCATAGAGCTTGTTTGTGGTGTCAATGAACCCAATGTTAAGGCTACCTTGAATAAGGAAGAGACTCTCGGCGGCACGTGGATGAGAGTGTGGTGTATTGGTTGCACCACCACCGAAGCGAAGCAAGGTACAAGATATTTCATGGCCTTCAAGCGCAGGGAACTCTACTTTGGTCACTGTGGTTATGGTGACATTGTTTGGTGGCAGTCGCGGTGCTGTGAGAAATTTACGGAAGCCAATGTAGGTGAAGAAGTTAGAGTCCGACGGGTTTGTGATTCCTGGTGGGACTATGAAGTCAGAGAGGATGTCAGGGTCACTGGTTGTCACCAAGTAATTGGTGACTGTAAGGGAAGCTAAGAAAAGGAAAACCAATTTCTTGGATGATATTGAAGTTGCCATGGATATGTGATGAGATGATTTTGCATTGATATCATTGTTGACATTATATATATATAACACTCATTTCGTCTCAACCATGTTATCACTTTCACTTATTTCTTGTAAAAAGTAAGATTATCTTATCACATAATTGAACTTCCTAAATTATCCTTTAGTTACAGAATAGAAATCTAATCGAGTGATGGGAATGTCTTAGCTATTCCATTTAAACATGTTCAGCATTTGCTAGTTCGTTTAACTTTTCAAACGTGCATATTGTCCTAAGGGGTAAAAAGGTAAATATAAGTAACAAAACACCAAATAGGCTAATTATCTTGCGATAAATTTATTTTAGAAAAGTGTCAACACGTTCGAGACAGAGAAGTGAGGGTGTTTTTATGTAAACAAAATTGCTTGAAAATAAATTACCTAAATAGAACCTTTTGGATTATTATTAATTTTAGATTGTTTTTTTCCATGTCACTTGACACATACAATTAAACGCCCCACTATTTTTGTTTACCCGACCCAAAAATTTTTTTTAGGATTTTTACCAAACCCAAAGTCTAATCACAAGCAAGCCTTTTCCTTTCATAAAATGCATATTTTAGCCCCTAGTTTCTAACTATCGCTCATGCCACCCAACCTTCTAACCGCACTATCAAGCCCCGATGATCATGGCACTTTCCATCGCATTGTCTGTCCTCGCACCATACCTCCCATTCCATCACTCTGATCTCATCTTTATTCTGGCATATTCTTCCTTGGATTTCAATAATTCCAACAGAACAAACAATTTTCGGTTCCGTGGTGGTTCATCTTCATTGATTTCAACTAAGCAACGATCATTCTATGATGTGATTGGAGTTTCTCTTTTTAACTTGTTCCAACATTCCTCTTTTGATGCGATGGGAATAACCTAGAGGCTTGATTGCTCTCTTTTTTCCCTTCCCGTTATGTTTAAATTGATTCAGTTGAGTAACTGACGTTAGTTATGTCAGCTTCTGTTAAGTCCTTAGTCATACATGAAGACCCATAAATGGCCAAGAGGGGGGTGAATTGGTTTTAAAACAAATTTAAATTTTTTTATCTTTGCAACCAAAACCTTTAATCCCTCAAATCAACATGTTGATAGATCAGAGTTGAAAACACTTGGAGCAGCAAGAGATCAGCTCGTTAATGGTTAGCATTGATAGAAAATGTAAAGCGGAGTGAAAGATACAAAGATTTATAGAGGTTCGGTCCAACTTGACATATGTTCTCTCCTTAAGACACATTTGAGAGTTGCTCCACTATAACTAAAACCTGACACACAAGACTTTACGCCAATGCCTGACTAACAAGACTTTCACTAGTGCCTGACTAACAAGACTTTACAAATGCCTGACTAACAGGACTTTAACAATGGCTGCCTGACACACAAAACTTTATGCCAATATTGCCTGACAAATAGCACTTAGAGTGATGATAGTAGACTGTGATCAACGTGTTGATAGAAAACACTATCAACCTTCCTCTTCCTTATGAAGTTTCACTTGATCACTAAAGTAGAACTGGTCTAACAACACCAATTAGTGAAGTTGATCTATGTAAGCACAGAAGAGTAAGCCTTTTAGAATGATAGATATAGAACAATTTCCTTTAGAGACAACAACAAAGGTAAAGTTGTTGATGTTGGGAAGATTGGTAAAAACACTTTTGTCACGATCAACAACGTGTTTTTAGTTAATGGATTAATCCATAACCTTATAAGTATTAGTCAACTTTGTGACACTAGATACAAAGTATCATTTGAACCAAAACTATGTCATCTGATTGACAAAGGATCAAATAAGACCCTGTTTGTTGGTAGAAGATATGGAAATGTTTATACGGTTGACTTTGATGAATTATCTACCTTCGATATCAAATGTTTTATTTATGCTAACAAGGATGAAGGTTGGTTATGGAATAAAAGGCTTGGTCATGCAAACATACACACTATCTCTAAGCTGGCCAAAAAGAGCTTAGTGCATGGCTTACCAAACCTGAGGTTTGATAAAGACAGGGAATGTGAAGCCTACATCAAAGGAAAGCAGACAAGGGCAACCTTCAAAGAAAAGAATATGATCTCTACATTAAGAGCCCTGGAGCTGCTTCATATGGATCTCTTTGGACCTATTGATCCCATAAGCATGGGTGGGAAGAAGTACTGTCTGGTGATAGTTTATGATTACACCAGATACACTTGGATATTCTTATTAGTCAAGAAGAGTGAGACCTACAAGGAGTTCAATTCTTTTTGCAAAAAGGTTCAGAACAAGAAAGGTAAAAAAATTGTTTGTATCAGAAGTGAAAATGAAGGTGAGTTTGAAAATACTTATATGAATAATCTTTGTGATTCTCTTGGTATTACTCACATTTTTTATGTTGCAAGAACACCTCAATAAAATGGGGTTGTTGAGAGGAAGAATAAGACCATTTTAGAGATGGTGAGGATAATGTTGAATGAGTACAAGCTTCCAAAGTACTTTTTGGAAGAAGTAACCAACACTGCTTGTTACATACTCAATAGAGTCACCATCAGACCTCAACTATACAAAATGCTTTATGAGTTGTGGAAAGGCAAGAAGCCAGACATATCCTACTTCCACACGTTTGGTTGTAAGTGATTTATGCTCAACAATGGTAAGAGTAATATCGATAAGTTTGATGCCAAGAATGATGAAGCTATATTTATTGGTTACTCAACTAAGAGTAAATCTTACAGGGTTTACAACAAGATCTCCTTAAAAGTTGAGGAATCAATTCATATTATGTTCATTGAAATTAATCCTCATTTATTAGAGGAAGATATCTTCTTAGATGATGCAAAAGTTCCAAGCAAAGAAGAAATCAGAACTGAACAACACATTGATAAAAAGTTTGATCATTGTGTTGATGAGAGAAGAGAGGAAGAAAGTCATGCTGACAGCAAGGGTCAAACTTCCGCCAAATCAACTCGAAATGAGGACAAAAAACAAGAAGAAACAGAGGAAAATGAGCCTACATTAGCATGGAAGTTTAAACATCAAGTCATCCCAAGGAGAACATAATAGGGGATGTTACAAAGAGAGTATTAACTAGATCTTCTCTAAGGAATTTATGCTGCTTTCAAGCTTTTTTCCCCCAAATAGAGCCTAAAGTTATTGATGATGTTCTAGCTAATTCGAATTGGATAATAACTATACAAGATGAGCTAAAACAGTTCAAAAGGAATGATGTTAGAGAGTTGGTTCCAAAACCCTAAGATCATTCTATCATTTCACTAAATGGATATTTCAAAATGAACTTGATGAGAATGGTGTTGTGACCAGAAACAAAGCAAGGTTGGTTGCCAAAGGATACTATTAGGAAGAGGATATTGATTTTAATGAAACATTTGCACCAGTAGCCCAGATGGAAGCCATCAGGATGCTATGTGCATTTGCCTACTTTCTAAACATCAAGCTTTTTCAAACGGATGTGAAAAATGTTTTTCTAAATGGTTTTATAAAAGAAGATGTTTTTGTAGAGCAACCACCTGGCTTTGAGGATCCACATCATCCTAATCATGTTTATAAATTGAGAAAATCTCTCTATGGTCTAAAGCAAGCTTCCAGAGCTTGGTATGAAAGACTGAGCAGTTTTTTCATTGAACAGAGGTTCAATAGAGGAAATGTGGATCCCACTTTGTTCATAAAATCTTCTAGCTATGATCTATTACTAGTTCAGATCTATGTAGATGATATCATATTAGGTGCTACTAATGATCTTCTCTACAAGGAATTTGCTAAGCTGATGCAAGAAGAATTTGATATGAGTATGATGGGAGAACTTAACTACTTGGTCTACAAATCAAGAAAAGAGAAGAAGGGATATTCATCAAACAAGCTAAGTACACAAGGGAGTTACTAAAGAAGTTTGGTTATGCAAATTCCAAAATGTGTCCCACTCCAATGAGCAGAATGGCTAAACTAGATGAGGATGCTTTTGGTCAACGTGTTGATCAAAAGCTATATAGGAGCATGATTGGATATTTGCTCTACATCACATCAAGCAAACCAGACATTCTATTTAGTATCTACATGTGTGCCAAATTTCAAGCCAATCCAAAGGAGTCTCACTTGAAATGTGTCAAAGGATGTTTAGATACCTTGTTGACACACGAGAACTTGGATTATGGTATCCCAAGGAGACATCATTTGATCTACATGGCTACACAGATTCAGACTTTGCTGGAAGCAAAATTGACAGAAAGTCAGCAAGTGGTACTTGCAAATTCTAGGGAACTGTCTCATATCCTGGTTCTCTAGAAAATAGAATTCAGTGGCACTCTCCACAACTGAAGCAAAATATATAGCTGTAGGAACTTGTGTGGCTCAAATTCTATGGATTAGTCCAATGTCTTTTCAAAACGTTTTTAAAAAAATAAAGTGCATGAACTTATTGGTGACACTTCGGTGTTTAAAAATTATTTTTGAAAAACTCTTTTTCTTTTGAAATGGACATCTTCTCTTTTAAGTCCAAAACTCTATCTCTATCTCTATCTTCAAGAATGCTATCAGTTTTAAATAAAAAACTTGGACTACGCACAAACATTTTGACATGCATCAACAATTCTGCCTGTTGAAAAGTTGATCAACACGTTGATTGTCACTCTATCAACATGTTGATAATTTGTTCCTGCAGAATTTGTTTTGACTCATGATTTCACTTTGTTGTTACCATGTTTTGATAGAAAGTTGGGTGTTCCAGCACTCTCTTTCATATATTCAAGCATATTAGTCTTATGCATGACCTGTCAAATCATTCAGAAGTCTTATGCATGACCTGTCAAATCATTCAGAGATGTATGTTTAGTAAGTAATTTGGTTAAAACTTATCTTTCTAAGAACATTTAGTTGTTAAAGACTCATGATGCTTCATGTTGGCTTAAATCTCATATATTCTTGACTGCTTGTTATTTTTTTTAGCCCAGGCATCAGTTAAAACTGAAGCTTAACGTGTCTCATGAATGCCTTGATAGAACCTATTCATGCTTCATATCATTCTATATTAAGTTGATCACATCTATATTGAACGATCTCATGAATTATTTTGTTCTCAAGAGCTTATTTTCATATATGCCTTATGTCAAATATGTTCAAAGATCACAAGGTTACTATTTGTATCACTTGGTGATAATCAACACGTTGATGAGAGGAATATCAATGCATTGATGAGAACTTAGTAATACACTTAGTCCCACTTACAAGCTTACATATGTACTCCTCTTTATTTATACCTTTTTGATGATAACAAAAAACAATGGAGATGAGAGTCTCATTCAGACCCTTATTTGCACTGTTTTCCCGAAGTTTAGGCCCTTATTTACCCACTTTATCATAGTTCAGAGTAGTGATATGTATTTAAGCCTTTTTCATAAAATGAAATTTAAATCCCAATTTTTTTGAAAACTATTTTTCTAAGAGGGACCATATGTTCTAATGGAAGAATATGTTATGTTTTTGCTAAAGAACTTTTTAAAGATGATCCCAAGGGGGAACATATATTATCTTAAATAGTTTTGCATATTAGATTTGAAAAAGGGTTATAAAAAATTCTTGAAGTGTTTTGTCATCATGAAGAAAAGGGATATCGTTGACTTTGTTGCCTCCTATCACATGTTTTGATGATTCTAAAACCTTGAGGACTTATTTGAAATTTTTTGATAAATTCAAGGTCTTAACCAATATTATTAGTTCTTGGTTTGAAAGCGCAAATTTGTTGGGTTACAATTGTAAGTTATTAAAAAGAACAACGAATCATGTGATATTCGGTCATAACTGCATATTACGGTATATGTATGTTTAAATACATAATTCCTTGATTAATATGAACTTATTTCTTAGCCACATTCTTAAGATTTCAAAGAGGACATCTCGAAGTTCAGAAATATGCAATAAATCAAGCTCAAATCATCAAATCTCGAAGAAATGAAAGTGGAAGATGCAATCCGATCACAAAAGGAAAGGAAATTTCATAAGCATGTGATGTAGCATGCATCAACGCGTTGATGGCATTTTGCTCAAGATTCAAACTTAAATTTTCACAAGGATTGAAGCATTCAAAGATGAAGCCATCCACTCAAAAATTGAGCTAAAGATATGAGAGAAGTTATACAAGATTAAAGATCTCAAAATGATCAAGGTTGAAGTAGGAAAACCATCAAGTCTTCATCAACGTGTTGATGGGAGATGACATAAATTTCCAAGGAATGCAACAACTAGTTTCAAATTAGTCAATGTTCAAAACTCATCGAAAAGGAAAGATTTCAAGAACAACGGCTATGCAAGATCTTGAAGATGCTCCTACACTATTTCAACCTATTCTGGAGCCTATATAAAGAAGAAGGAAGAAGAGAAGAGAAGAACATATAAGATACTTTGAATATTATAAAAATCTAACCGATTCTTGATCTTTTATTCACTCAAAGAGATCAGAAAACACTCGCGAGCCTACACTCAAGAAGCTCCAAGCCAAGCATCTAGAGATCATCCTCAATAGCTTCGACACTTCAAAGAGTCAATAGTTTAGAGAAGCCTTCTGTTTTTACATACTACTTATAAAAGGCTTACTCTTTCGTGCTTTCATTGATCAACTTCACTAGTTGGTGTTGCTAGATCAGTTCTACATGACTGATCAAGTGAAACTTCCCAAGGAAGAGGAAGGTTGGTAGTCTGTTCTATCAATGCATTGATCACAAATTATTGTCATCACTGAAAGTCCTGTTAGTCAGGTATTATGGCGTAAAGTCATGTGTGTCAGATAGCCTTGATAAAGTCTTATGCGTCAGGCATTGAGAAAGTCATGTTAGTCGAACACTTGTAAAGTTCTGTGTGTCAGGCATTGGTGAAAGTCTTGTTAGTCAGGCAAGTAAAGTCCTCTGTGTCAGGCATTGAGAAAGTCCTGTTAGTCAAGCACTTGTAAAGTTCTGTGTGTCAGGCATTGGTGAAAGTCCTGTTAGTCAGGCAAGTAAAGTCTTGTGTGTCACGTCTCATTTATATTGGAGAAACTCTCAAGTGTGTCTTGAGGAGATATCCTAGGTCAAGTTGGACTTGCATTTCTTAACTATGCAGATACATTACCTTTGCAAATGATTTTCAAAATCAGTCTTATCAACGTGTTGATAAGGGGTTTTCAAGAGTTTTGTTTTCAAAACTAAAAGTGTTTAAAATCTCTTTTAAAGCTAATTCACCCCATCTTGGCTATTTATGGGTCTTCAAAAACAAAACTCATTCTCTCTCTACAGTTCTTGAATCTCTGTTGATTCTCATCGTTTCCCCTAATTCTATTATACGATAAAGAATTCTTGGAGTTTCTTATAGCAGTAGCACCTATTCCTCCTATAAATATTTTGGTGTGTAACGCCAATGCTCGTAGATTTGAAGCAACTCACTTTTGAATCATAGAATAATCTCATGATGGTAGTGGTGGCATAAATAATAGAGGTGACTTGAATCGTGACGGTGACCTAACTACTAAAAAGGTTGTGGATGACAACGAATGGATGAGATAGAGAGAAGTTGGGCTAGATTGTAAAAGTTCAAAACTTGGGTTAGATCTCAAACATTTAAAAAAATTAAGGATACACTTTAATTGTTAGACTATAGGTATGTGACATGACAAAAATAGTCCAAGCATTGTGTAATTAGGTAATTTGTTTGCAAGCAAAGTCTACTTAGGTAATAAAACTTGACAAGTGATTAACTTTGTAGTTATTAGATTACCAAGCATTGTGTTTGCAGTTTGATTGTTTGGCATTTAGTTAGTTCCTCGAGATATAAGCTTGAGCGGATGATTAGATGTTGTTGGAGTATCATTATAGACATGTCTGTTTGCTGTAAAGGAATTTTCAGGTCGAAGGATTAGGTAAATTACACTGATATATATATATATATATATATATATATATATTACAGTTTGATTGTTTAGGTCGAAGGATTGGGTAAATTACACTGATATATATATATATATCAGTGTAA
>JBBYHH010250578.1:0-13002 GCA_038382905.1 Daphne laureola
CACCGGGAAAATACATCGGAAAATGACATAATTCCGGGGTGGGTGTAACATATAATGCACCAAGATCAAGTTCCCAATTTATAAATGGAGTCACTGATAAAGCCGTAGTGGTTTGTAAATTGTGGTACCATGGCTAAGCAGACCCTTGATGCGGCCATGGATGTTGAGAACAAGAAGCTTGAATTTGTTCCAAAACAGTAGACTCCTGAGTGGAGAAGGTGCTCCCATGTTTTTCTTCTTTGCTTCATGTTAGATGCATAACTGAGTATTAGCATTGGTGGTAACCGTATTCTTAAAATTTGTGTCATGTCTGTGTGATTAGCTTTTAGAATTGTGTATTGTGTGTTTGATGATTGATGTTTACTTGAGCATTGGACAAGCTGGAGAATTTAAATTATTTAAATGATATTTTATTTTGTGGATTCTTCATACATGCATGCCTACATACAGACACACATACAGACATACATTAATCTGAGAGGTCTTATTATATGATGATGAATGTGCAATTAAAAGGAAGATGGTGCAAAACTGATGTTGTTTCTATACTTGTTATATTCCTTGTTGATGGCTTGAGAACATTCGTGATTGGTGCATCTCAAGGTAGCTTTGGTGGGGTCATCACATTCCTGCTTGGTACGTTACTCTCGAAGATGACGAGTTGAAGGATTTCGGTTCATATAAAGATCACAATCAAATTTCTAGATTTGTATGAGTTCTCAGACACAGCCACTTGTGTGTATTCATGGTGGGAATATTAGTTTTTTTTATGTTTTTATAGAAGCAATCAAGTCGTACTTTGCTAGTGACAATGCAAGGTTTTCTTCAGATAGAGCATCTGTCAGGCATGTTCTTCGGTTGTGTTTGGAAAATGGCTTGCGTTTGCTTCATCTTTTTATGGCATTTGTTACTGAAGAGCTATGGCAACATCTTCCCGGAGCAAGAGATTTTTCTGGGAAAGCATCTTTAACGATATGTTACTATCCATCTCCCATTCCGGTGAGGGTTATGTTTTTTTAGTTGAAAATAGCTTCTATTGCATTTGCAATTGGACTGGTTGGCAGGAAAATCTAGTAAATTCATTTGACAAGCTTACTTCTGGTTGGCTTATTCTCATATTGTTTGACATATGGTTGGCTCTTCTTTCATGAACAGAGCTGGACAAACAACAACGTAGAGTATGAAATGGATATTGTGGAGTCCACTGTGAAATGTATACGATCACTCAGGGCAGACTTTCTCTCTAAGCATAAAAATGAAAGGTTAGATGATGAATTCTCTTTCATTTATATTTCAACCATTTCTTATTTCCTGTATTTTTAAGTGTAGGAGCCTTGGTACTACCACATGCTAAGTAGTCAGGATATCGATTAAGCAGATGAGTTGTGTGTTTATGAATCGGATTTTAGGGGTCGTGTCATCTGAGCCATGGTCATGAATCGGATTTCTAGGGTGGTTCATTATTAAGTATTGACATGAAAGTTCTGGTCCAAAGAATACAATAACTTTGAAGTTCAGGACCATTGATTTTCAGAATATATTGGGGCTTAGATGGATCTTTTTGAAAGGGTAAGGGACTGATCTCACTAATATTCTAGGCCCTTAAAAACAGATTGGTGAACTAGCCAGTATGAATGGGGAGCTCAGTAGCTGGTGATCCTTGGGCTGCCAACTATGTGGCCAACCATTTCTGGCCATTTTATTAGGTTACCGCATTGCAATTGACCAGGCTATATGGCCAACCGTTTCTTAGTACGAGGCTGCGCACTTGGAGATTTTTGTTTATATCAGTTGAGGGAACAATTAAAACATTCATAAGTGGTATCATGATATTTTCCATACAAGTACAAAAATCAATGATGATACGGTTTGAAACTTCATCTCATTATTCTTTCATAAGAAAGGTTTCGACAGGAATGACATCTGGTGTAAAACTTTGCCACTATCCTTTTGTACGAATTTACAGTGTCAATGAATTCTTGACATTTAATTGTCACTCTACATCTAAATTCAAAATTATTTTCAGGTTACCTGCTTTTGCATTCTGCCATGGTGAAGAGATTGCAGGAATCATTACAAGCCATGAATTAGAGATCTCAACTCTTGCAACATTGTCATCTTTTAAGGTATGTTGCCTAAGTTACCCGGTTCATTATTCTTCAGGTTGCATAATAGGACTCTAGTTTACAGCTGTTTTGTGTGATGATGATTCATCTAACTCAATTGATAAGAAAGTAAGCACAAGGTATATACCTGATTTACACATCTGTTCCTCCAGCAGATGGAAGAGTTTTGTATTTTTACTTCGTTGACTAGAAAGTATCCATTAAAGAAAGCTCTTACAAATATGCAGGTTTTATTGAGTGGTACTGATGCTGCCCCTGCCGGATGTCCGTTTGAAACCGTTAATGAAAACCTAAAGGTGTATCTTAAGGTTCAAGGAGCTTCACTAGAAGCTGAGCTCGAGAAGGTCAAGAATAAGATGGAGGATATGATAAAGTAAGTATGCCTCCTTGCGCTGATGCACTTCTCGTGACCATCGTTGTTTTTACCCGGGAGAAATAAGGCTCCATTGTTTGGTGCATTATTTCGTGTATGATGATATGCTTTTGATTGTTCTCACAGGCAACAAGAGAAGCTGAACAAGATGATTAACGCATCAGGCTATCGAGAAAAAGTTCCAGCTCATATTCAAGAAGAAAATAATGCAAAGCTCGCAAAACTGTTGCAAGAAGTTGAATTTTTTGAGAAGGAAAGTGGGCGCTTGGAAGCTGAAATGGCAAGCCAGTAGTAAAGGTAGCACCAGTAATGCATTTTCTACAATGTGTGTAACCTGCACCATTTTGGACAAGATACACTCCATAAGATACTGAAATTAAACCATCGTACATTTATGAAGATTGAGAAGAGGGGTGGTGCAGAGGATCTGATTTAGGGTTCAGTCACAAATTATAAAGGGGTTGTTACATTATGTATCGATTATGAATAATTATGGATTGATCAGGTACTGCTGCGTCTTCCTTTTTATACCCGGCTCGATTTTATTTTAACTTGTTAGATTGATATTTATGAACAGTTCGAGATCAACTCGATGTAAAGCTCACTCAGAAGGTACTGCTGCGTCTTCTTTTTTATACTTGGCTCGATTTTATTTTAACTTGTTTAATTGATATTTATTTTATTTTTTTAACTTGTTTGATTAATACTTATGAACAGTTCGAGATTAATTCGATGTAAAGCTCACTGGGAATTTGTTATTTTCAAGTCAAACTTAATTACTCGATATAATTTTAAACTCTCGATTCATTTTTAACCGTCAAAAGTTCTCAGCGCACACTACTAGACTCTACAGAGACTAATTCTGCCTGCTTAGAATGTTGCCAGCACTAACCCTGATTGGACGAAACAACAATTACCATATAAACAACAATTCTCAGTGCAAATGACTTCTGTTAAGGACCACGTTACACAACAAATAGAACGCTTGGAGTTTGAAGCATCAAGCAACGGTCACTACTCATGGGAAGACAAGATGTTTATGGCAGAATACTAAACTTGAGCATAACAGTCAGGTTATACACAGCTTCATGGGTTGACCTTCCCTCCTCACTTCATGTATTTATGCAAAAACTTCCTATGGAAGTCATTCCTGATCGTATCATTGATAAATCGCTTGGGAGCCTTTGCTTCTCCACGTGCTTGGTTCTTGAATACCACATCATCATCCCATCTGAAACACGAGAAAAACCAGATATGATAAAGCACCTAGTCACAGAGTGAGATAAGATTGGAAACACATGTATAGTTTTCAGTGACCAACCTCCTTTTAACATTGAAAGAGGTAGGGTTATTAAGTAATGGGTTCCCTCGTAGAAGCTCGGCTTCTTTCACCTTCAGCTCTTCTTCCTGTTGCTCTTTTTCCTGACATACATCAGACGCATACATGTAGTTATAATTTTACTATCAGAATCAGAAGTTATAGGGAATCGGGATCAAAAGCTTGGGACATCTGTGAAGTTTTGCTTGGAGAAGAGAACTGTATTATAAGCAACAAAGTTAAACCCCAACCATACTTGAAACTTATGCTCATGTTCTAGAGAAGAAAAAAAAATCCTTATATTTTAAAGTTCCCATGACACTTTGCAGTGGAATATGGAGTATCAAATAGATGAAATTCAATTTCGTACTTCCATTCTACACATGAAAAGTCACTGCATGAATAAAAGAACATCTGACATTAAATTACCTTCCGAAGCTTCTCCTCTGCTCTTTCCTTCTTTATTTGCTCAAGCTCAGCCAACAAAGCCTCAGTGTCATCCTCATCATCGTCATTGTCATCATCACTGAAACAGACGTAATCATTGGTAAAAAAAAGCTTCTAACATGAAGGCAGAATCAAATGGGAAGTCAAATAGTGAGTAGATAGAAAGTCAACTCAGAATACAGAAAATCTGAGGAGAATAGAAATATCAATGTCATGAAATAGGCTATGGTTCACTAAGTCATATTCAGTCATGCCTTCCAAGACATGGCCAACAAAATGTATCCATTGGCCACTAGGAGAGAGACAATAAATGCAAAAAGAATGCTTACAGAAGGTAAGAAAAAAAAAGAAACGGAAATATAAACAAATGCACCACAAATGCAATAACATGACAATATATGCAAAGGATAACAAAGATGGGGTCCTTCATTTCAGCTTAGCGAAAACAGTAAAATAAATTTTAAGTCAATTGAAGTAAAATGCATCATAATAATACTTAGTACGGTTTAGATTACTATGTTTGGTAGCCTCCCACCACCCTACGTAATGCTCATACTTGATGTCTATCAATTAATCATTGAACCCTTGCCTTCATAATTTAGTAACAATGTATTACCAACCTTTCATCATCACTTTTGATGTCTACATCCGAATCATCAGCATCTACGCTTTCCCCAGGCCCCCTCTTAATACCTGTAGCCAATAAATTGTTCTTATTAGCAAAGCACTCAAGAACTTGCCCAGTAAACTAAATTGTTCTATATACTTAAAATTGAGAGCAATGAGATGTAAAACCATTGTAACTCACCTTCTAACAAGAGATGATTGCCCCTTCTACGATCTCGGTCATCTGCAGTATTATAATCATAACTTAATAATGATGAACGAAACTGAAGCAAATAACAAGATCATGCTAAGCACTACCCCTTCATCTCATATTAATTGATATGTTTGACTTGACGCGAAGATTAAGGTGTGTAGAAAACTTAATGGTAATAAGGCAAGACAAAAGTAACTTTTTTTAGTGGAATACGGTAAAAGATGCAAGCAAAACTTTCTTTAAAATGAAATGTATCATCTTTGTGTGACACCCAAAAAAGAATACATATCAACTTTTGTGGGATGAAGGGAGTAATAAAATGACCTACAGATAGCAAAGTAATTGAAAAAATGAGAACTTGGTTTTACCATCATACGGTTTATCCTTGCCAGAGAAATGCTTCCTTTCACGATCTTCAAGCTCCCTACGAAGATCTCTTCTTTGCAGCTCATCTTGAGTGTCTTGCCCTTCCCTCCTATATTGAGCAAGTTCTTACTAATCAGAGAGTCTGTTTCATTATAAGAATCTTCACACAAATCATTCACTCTTACGTATTGGATCCAGGATCACAAACTAAGCGCTCTAGAAAATGGGTTTATGAGTTATGATAGAGAACTAAGAAACTTGCATGAGAAAAGATTATGTTTGCACAAATCATATTGAGGAAAATGAGAGTACTACAGTCTGGAAACTTTTACAAGATTCATCTATGATTGGACTTAAAGTTAGAAATCTCAAAAACAGAAGGCCTCATGCTTGAGCTTCAAAAAGCTAAAAGGCACTACTAGGTGCTAAACCAAGCCAAGAAACCAAGGCCAAAGAAGTCATAGGCTAAACATCAGATACGCTAGACAAATTAGAAGAGATTATTGACAGAGCCTGAGAAAAAACCAACTGCATTCATCAATGTTTATGTTACAAAGGAATCCATTCCAGTAAAAGGTGCAAGAAAGCCAATTTACCAACGTCACGACAGTGTTATGATAATAATTAACGTTCAAGGCTAGAACAACTCGTATTATTGCAGAGATAGCATCTCCCAACACCTACCACTAAGCTACCATGAGATGGCTTTTCGATTATTCAAACACAACAACTATCACCAACTACGGCTAATACATTCTGAAAAGAGCACAGAAAATCAATAAAAACGCCAAAATCACCAACCTGGGCTTAAGATTCGTATGAGCAGCAAGGTCCCTTGACGAGTACTTCTGAGAAGGGCCAAAAATTCGAGTACCTCCTTGTTCATTGCCACCTTTTGCAGGAGCCCATGTAGGACGAGCAGCGGTCGTCATGGTTGGTCGACGGAACCAGAAAAATCACCTGCTCAATTGCGAGCGTATCACTTAACCACGCAACAAGATCGGAAAGAATCTTCGAATTCAATTTCACCAGAACAAAGCTCTATTGCTTAATCTAACAATCTTTCCTCAGAATCGACGACAAATATGAAAAAGGGTTAGGTCATAGGGATTTTACCTTTCGACGGAAATTGTTCGATTTGGCTGAAGAGAATCTGGAGAGACCAAAAACAGCACAATATGGAGGAGTATTTTACTTTTAAGCCTAAGACCATTATAACCCCTGAATTTAGCCGACTCGAAACCGTTGGTACTTCAACTTTGACTCACTTTCTATAAAACGAACCGAGCCGTTTACGATCCAGTTCAAGTTCGAACCACATTAAACGAGTCGAGTTTCACGAGTCACGAATCTGAGATCGGACTGAAATTTTGAATCGAGTAGTAAAACGAGTCGAACTCAAACCTTTAAGGTTCGACTCGAGCTAGCTCGCGAACCAATTCGAGCTAAAAGTATAAAACGAACCGAACCATTCACAAGCCATTTCGAGCTCAAACAGTATTAAACGAGCCGAGTTTCACGAGTTACGAACTCAAGGAAAAGAATAATTTTGGAATAATTTATAACTTAATCCTTATTTTTTTCTATTTTAGCTAATTAAATACTCAAGTTTTTTTAACTCACGAACTATCGAACCGAACTCAAGCATCAGATGAGCCGAGCTCGAACCATTTTTTCCGAGCTCGGCTCGAAAGAACTCAAACTCGAGCTAGTGATGTTCGGGCTCGGCTCGGCTCCGCTCGGCTCCGCTCGGCTCCGCTCGGCTCGTTTACATTAAACATTTCTGGACTAAGGGACTTATTGGTCCAAGTGGATGTTATAAGGGGTTTTATGTCTTTTTATAAGGAGTAAATTTGGATTTTGACACTGCATACAAAACCTAAGATCGCATCCATCGAAGCATGAGTTTGATCTTCTCGTTCACATTTCCTGCAATCGACTCGACGACAATGGCGTCCACATCAAATCCTTCTCAATCGTAAGTTCATTTTTCGGTTAATAACCTAATAAGCATTTGTGTTTGTTGGTCAATTTTCATTTGTTCAGTATTTTAGGGAGGTGGAGATCGTCCGTCGGAAGGACAGCAGAGCCCAGTTCAAATTCTTGATCCCTCTTATCTACGCCCCTGTTCTTCCTTTAAGTGAGAATTCATTTTTCTTCTCTTCTTTCGTTCTCGATTCTGTGATTAGATATTGGATTTATGTTGGTACGTTATGATGTTTTGTTTCAGTTCGAATTGGGCTCCGAAAGAATCCTGTTTTAAGAGATCGGTTGTTTACCGTGGTGCTGGCTGGTGCCTTTGCTCATGGCTTTTATTTAGTGTATCCTTTCTCTAAATTTACACTATATTATAACTCTACTACTTCCATCGTTGGTAGATTTGTTTACAAATTGTTTCTGTAGAGATGTTGGCCAGGATTTTGCAAATTCAAATTGGTTTCGTGCTGAGTTCTTTTACACAGCTGTTCTTGTTGATGGTTTGCGAAAATGAATTGTACCAGGACACCTGCTACCATTGGAGTTCATTATAACTTCTCTTCTTCACCTGCTTTTGATGTCATATGATCTGGTTGATTTTTACTCCTTTTCTTCATTGATAGTATTTAGTACTAATCAATACATGGTCAATGTATTTTCTAGATAATGTGAAAACCGTTCTGGTGATTTTTTTTTCCTGCTTTCTGCATACTATAGATCAGTACAATGTGGGCATGGCAGCTTATTATGAAACTTCTTTAAGGTGTTGGCTTATCATGAAACTGCTTGCCAATCCATTTGACAAAGTAATATAAGGTGTTGGCTTCTTTCCGTTTGCTTGTTTTGAAAGGGAAAGGTAGATGTTTTCTATAGGATGAATTTGATGAACTAGAAATAACAGTAGTGCTATCTTGAGTCAATGTTTTGTTGATATTTTTGTGCTTCTTTGCTCATTGTTCCCTCCTTAATAAATTCATCATAGGACAGACTTGTATGACATCGAGAGCAAGTGAATGTGCAGAAAGATGAGGGTGGTCTCCTCTCCTTGGTTGGAATTTTGAATTTTGTAGCTGGCTGGTTGCTGCAGCAGTAAAGGTCACTTTCTGATTCAGTTCATGGTTGAAGTTGGGGTTTCAGTCAGATTTGCTCCTCCATATGATTTGGGCAAATGTATGAGTTATGACTTCTGATTTTACTTCAATTTTATAGTAGTGTTTGAAAGAAATAGGAGTGGTGGGTGAAGAAAGCCACACTTTTGATTTAAGTCAGGAGATGTGGTAAATATCTAGAAATGGTATCTAGGGAGGGTTCAACACAGCTATGTTTTGCTTTTCATCATGCTTCAATGAGTTTTACAATGAACTTGAATGACATGATTTCCCTTATCACGATTCCATGCACCAAAAGCTGCATGATCACAATGGTAACAGTCTTTCATGAGGCAAACTACTCCTATGCTCCTTTAATTTTTTTTCATTTTACTTATTTATATTAGAATTTCTAAAAAATAATGTAATTGTCAATATTATGTGCAATTTTGAGCCGATAGACAAGGCTATAGCCTACTAAATTTTTTGAAAAAAATGTAATGCACTTGAAATTTAAATTAAGTAATATTTATGACAAACATTTTAAGACTGTAGAAAAGTGTATGATTTTAGGATATAGTTATAACCTATAGAATTTTAGGAGAAAAGTGTAATGCAATTAAAATTTAAGTTAATGTTTATGAAAAAAAATTAGAGAGATGCTAATATGAAATTTTTTTTTTTTTTTTTTTTTTTGAAAAACACTTTTTAAATTGTCCATTTTGCGTGAAGTATTTATACTAGAATTTCTAAAAAGTAATGTAGTTGCTAATATTATGTGTAATTTTAAGCCGATGGACAAATGATATATAACCTAAAGATGTTTTTAAGAAAAGTGTAATATACTTGAAATTTAAATAAATATTTATTAAAAACATATAGAGAGAAATGTTAATATGATTTATCTTTTATAGTTTTTATTTCAAAAAGCACACTTTTAAAAATGTTCATTTTGCCTAAAATACTTATACTAGAATTTCTAAAAAATAGTCTATCTGTCAGTATTATATGCAAGTTTTAGCCGATGAGCAAATGTTATAGCTTACAAATTTTTTGGAGAAAAGTGTAATACGGTCAAAGGCAGCCTACAATTTTTTTGGAGAAATGTGTAATGCTATTGAAATTTAAGTTAATATTTATGAAAAATATTTAGGGAGAAATGTGAATATGATTCATTTTTTATAATTTTTATTTCAAAAAATACATCTTTAAAACTGTCCATTTTGGCTAAAATATTTATACTAAAACTTTTTAAAAATAGTATAGCTGTCAATATTATGTGCAAGTTTTAGTCGATAACCAAAGGTTATAGTCTACAGAATTTTTAGACAAAATAGTAATTCACTTAAAATTTAAATTAATATTTACTAAAAAAAATAGATAGAAACATTGATATGATTAATTTTGTATAGTTTTTATTTAGAAAAAAACACATTTAAAATTGTCTATTTTGCTTAAAATATTTATATTAGAATTTCAAAAAAGTAGTGTAATTGTCAATATTATGTACAAGTTTGCGCCGATAGGTCAAGGCTATAGTCTACTAATTTTTTTGAAAAAAATATAATGTACTTGAAATTTAAATTAAGTAATATTTATGACAAACATTTTAAGAGAAATATCAATATGATTCATTTTCTTACAGTTTTTATTTTGAAAAACACACCTTTAAAATTTTTCCTTTTGCCTAAAATATTTATATTTCTAGAAAATAATGTAGCTGCCAATATTATGTGTAAGTTTTAGTCGATGGATAAAGGCTCTAGCCTAGAGATTTTTTGGAGAAAATTGTAATGCAATTGAAATTTAAGTTAATATTTATGAAGAAAAAAAAATAGAAATAGAAATGTTAACATGATTCATTGTTTTAGTTTCTTTTTAAAAACACACCTTTAAAATTATCTATTTTACCTAAAATATTTATACTTGAATTTCTATAAAGTAGTATAGCTGTCAATATTATGTGCTAGATTTACCCAATGGGCAAAAGCTATAACCTAGAGATTTTTTTGGAAAAATTTGTAATGCACTTGAAATTTAAGTTAATATTTATGGGGGGAAAAAAAGAGAGATGTTAGAATGATTCATTTTTAAAAAAAAAAGAGAGATATTTAAAATTGTCAATTTTACCTAAAACATTTGTACTATTTTTAAAAAAAAGTAGTGTAGCAGTTCAAGTTTGACTCGATGGACAAAGGCTATAACCTATAGAATTTTTGGAGAAAAGTGTAATGCACTTAAAATTTAAATTAATAGATATGAAAAATAGAGAGAAATTTTAATATGATTCTTTTTTTATAGTTTTTATTTTGAAAAACACACCTTAAAATTGTCTATTTTACCTGAAATATTTATATTAGAATTTCTAAAACGTAATCTAGCTGTCAATATTATATGCAAGTTTAAGCCGATGGGCAAAGGATATAGCCTACAGATTTTTTTAGAGAAATGTATAATACACTTGAAATTTAAATAAATACAGTATTTATGAAAAACATTTAGGTAGAAATGTCAATATGATTCATTTTTTATAGTTTTTATTTATAAAAAAAAAACATACCTTCAAAACTGTGGATTTTGCCTAAAACATTTATATTAGAATTTCTAAAAAATAGTGCAGTTGTCAATATTATTTGCAAGTTTTAGTCGATGGCCAAAGACTATAGCCTAAAGATTTTTTGAAGAAAAGTGTAATGCATTTGAAATTAATATTTATTAAAAAATTCAGAGACAAATATTAATATGATTCATTTTTTACATTTTTTATTTAGAAAAAAACACAACTTTAAAATTATTCATTTTACCTAAAACATTTATATTAGAATTTCAAAAGTAGTGTAGATACCAACATTAAGTGCAAGTTTTAGTCGATGGGCAAAAGCTATATCCTACAAATTTTTTGTTCGAGAAAGTTGCATTGCAATTGAAATTGAAATTAATATTTATGGAAAAAATATAGAGAGAAATGTTACATGATTCATTTTTTATAGTTTTTATTTCAAAAAATACACCTTTAAAATTTTCTATTTTGCCTAAAAAATTTATACTATAATTTATAAAGAATAGTATAGCTATCAATATTATGTGTAAGTTTTAACCGATGGATAAATGCTATAGTCTATAGATTTTTTTGAGAAAAATGTAAATCACTTCAAATTTAAATTAATATTTATTAAAAAAATTAGAGAAAAACATTAATATGATTCATTTTTTATAATTTTTATTTAAAAAAACACACCATTTTGCCTAAAGTATTTATATTAGAATTTGATAAAGTAGTATAGCAGTCAATATTAGGAACAAGTTTGAGCTGATGGGCCAAAGCTATAGCCTACAGAATTTATGGAGAAAATTGTAATGCACTTAAAATTTAAATTTAAATTTATGAAAAGCATTTAGAGAGAAATATTAATAGTATTCATTTCTAATAGTATTTATTTTAAAAAACACACATTTTAAATTTTTTATTTTGTCTAAAACATTTATATTAGAATTACTAAAAAGCAGTGTAGTTACCAATATTATATGCAAGTTTTAGCCGATGGGCAAAGGTTATAGCCTATATAATTTTTGAGAAAAGTGTAATGCAGTTGAAATTTAAATTAATAGATATGAAAAATATTTAGAGAGAAATTTTAATATGGTTCATTTTTTATAGTTTCTATTTTGAAAAACACACCTTTAAAATTATCCATTTTACCTAAAATATTTGTATTAGAATTTCTAAAACGTAGTGTACTTGCAAATATTATACACAAGTTTTAGTCGATGGGGAAAGTCTATAGTCTACAGATTTTTTTGGAGAAATGTGTAATGCACTTGCAATTTAAATTAATATTTATGAAAAAAAATTAGGGAGAAATGTTAATATGATTCATTTTTTTATAGTTGTTATTTTAAAAAAACACCTTTAAAACTATCGATTTTGCCTAAAATATTTATTCTACAATTTCTAACAAATAGTGTAGCTGTCAATATTATGTGCAAGTTTCAGCCGATAGGCAAAGGTTATAGCCTAAAGATTTTTTGGAGAAAAGTGTAATGCATTTGAAATTAATATTTATTAAAACAATTATAGACAAATATTAACATGATTCATTTTGTATAGTTTTTATTTAGAAAACACACATTTAAAATTCTCCATTTTGCCTAAAGTATTTATATTATAATTTGATAAAGTAGTATAACATTCAATATTATGTGCAAGTTTGAGCCGATGGACCAAAGCTATAGCCTATATAATTTATGGAGAAAATTGTAATGCACTTAAAATTTAAATTAAATTTTATGAAAAAATTTAGAGAGAAATATTAATAGTATTTATTTTTTATAGGTTTTATTTTGAAAAAAACACACCTTTCAAAGTGTACATTTTACCTAAAATATTTATATTAGAATTTCTAAAACGTAGTGTAGCTGCCAATATTATATGCAAGTTTTAGCCGATGGGCAAAGGCTATAGCCTACATATTTTGTTTGGAGAAATG
>JBBYHH010250687.1:557-11380 GCA_038382905.1 Daphne laureola
TATTTACTTTTAAATATCTAAATAATAATAATAAAAATATTATAGATTAAATACCGTAAAATAATAAAAATAAATAGATCAATTGCTCAATAAGGGAGGAGTATATTATTGGTTTGGAGGAAGAGCACAATTGGTCAATAGTTCTTACATTTTTGTCTATAGAGGTCTTGAAGTCATAAACTTGGCAATGTGGCCCTAAAAACAAAATAGTAAAAGTGACTAGTAGCTGTCTAGCTCTGTTTACCGCTGATCTTTGCTGTTTCGGTAGCGAACTGAAGGGGGAAAAGTACCGGTTTAAAGATTAACAACAGCACCCCCATTCTCTGTTTTTGCGTTTTGCTTATTTTTTGAACTGATTGCCAATTAGTAGGGTTTAAATTGGTCAAAAAGAGATATATAATGGCTTCAAACAAGAAATGTGACTCTGCCTTGGTTCCTCTTCCACTGTCGTTTATCAAAAGCCGCACGCACAAATTGAAGTGAGCAACTTACACTCAAAATCTGGCAGCTCAAGAGTAACCTCAACATGAGAGGAGAGAGAGAGTATCCTGTGATGGGGGAAGAAAGGTAGGGAACCATCCATCCGGTGAGCATCCTCCAGAGTTTGAGCGTAGGGCTATCCAGGGGCACAAACCATTGAAGAACTACAGGGGGGGAAAGGACTGGGAAAACTTTCATAGAGTTATTCGAGACACAAGTACCTCATTCTTTGTTCCCAGACAGTTGCGTTGAAAAAGATCTTTGGAATTTCTTTAGAAGCTTCAGATGTTTAGTGGACGTTTTCTTCGCAAGGAAGATTTCAAAAGCTGGGAAGAGGTTTGCTTTTATCAGATTCAAAGGAGTGCAGAACCCATCAAGTATTGGAGAAAGATCTAAGTGATTTGTGGTACACAACCTACAAACTTAGAATCAATCTGGCAAGATTTGAGCAAAAGAAAAAGTTCACAAAAACAAATCCCAGTTGAAATATGGAGAGAAGAGAACTTTAGGAAAATTGGTTGCGCATGGGGCAAGGTTTTGTTGGTAGAGGAAACAAGCAGCAGTAGACTTCATCTGAACAGGTATCGAGTATGTATTTTAACAAATACAGTCAATTTGATCAACGAAATCATCCAAATTCAGGTCGACTTCAAATCCGTGTTATTGAAGACTTAGTGTATGGGGTCGACTTTGGTCCAAATTATCAAAGCGTCCTCCTCAAGTTACGATGGGATTTCAAATCTTCACAATTTGAAACTGACGATGAACTTGGTATCGGGAGGGAAGCAGATGAACAATAATATAGTGAAGAGGATGAACAGCGCCTTCCACATTTCCAAGGAACTTTTGCTGATCCCAAAGCTGTACCCTCAACCTCCATCGCACCGGAAACAACGGAGGAATCGGTGAAAAGGTCCAGGCAGAAAAGAGGTTTAAAAGTTGTGGGTCCCGACTAACCAAGTAAACAGGCCCAACTTGACAAAAGGCCCCCACCTTTTTGCAACTTGAAGCCCATCCCATCTAGCTCGCCAGAAAGTGAAGCAACATAGGCCACTCCACCGTCGCCAGCGACTTGGACCAGGCACAAACAAATCAGAAGTCACTGGTGCACAACAACAATCTAAGGAAGAATCAAGGATCAGGAAAAAAAAAAGTGGATATTAGCATCCAGCTCAAACGAACATGCAAAAATCGGCGGTTTCGTAACAAATGGAGTGGCGCCAAGATTGGGTGTTGGACGAATCACGAACCAGGAGCATTGACAGCATTGGCATCGTAATGGGAGTCTTCTTCGACTCACCAGGGCCTGACAAGGCTGTAAGTGACTCGGTTTCAGACCCCAATCTCTGAAGCCATCCTGTCGAACAGAGCTACAATCAGGTGATTTTTATTTCTTATTTATTAAGATTGTCTCCTTCAATGTTAGAGGATTGGGTCAGGGATGGAAACGTAATTAAGCGGTTGAGAGAATTCATTGGCCTTCAAGCGGCAAATTTATTAGCTATCCTGGAATCAAAGCTCATCAACCCGGATTGGCAAAAAGTTTGATCTTTCTGGGACTCTAATGATATGGAATTTTTATCTGTTGATGCGCAAGGCCGTTCGGGAGGTCTCCTTTGGATTTGGCACCCAAACTCCTTTGTCTTGCATCATCATCATATCAAGAATGATAACTTTCTGGCCATTTGGGGGCAGCTTAAGCAGTTAAACAAAGATGTTTTGTTAGTAAATGTATATGGTCCTAGGGATGAAGGGGAAAAAGTGCTTGAAGCTCAGATTGGAAAATCCAGAACCTTTCGTTTGTGTTGGGGATTTCAATGCCGTCCGAAGACAAGAAGACAGGAAGGGATCCTTCTACAACGCAAGAGAGGCTACCATCTTCAATTCCTTCATTCTGAATTCAGAACTTCATGAAATTCCTCTTGAGGATAAAAAAATTCACATGGCTTCACGGATCAGGTGCAAAGGCGAGTAAACTGGATCGTATCTTCTGCTCAGATAATTTTGTTTCTCTATGGCCTCATCTATCTACTACCTCCAGACCAAGGATCATCTCAGATCATTGTCCTCTAATTCTCCAAGACAAAGTTCTGAATTTTGGTCCAAAACCATTCAAATTCTATGATGCTTGGTTAAAAATGGATAACTTCAGCTCGGTTATGCAGGAAGCATGGCAAGTAACTCCTGGAGACAGAAGGCCAAATCATATTTTCAAGGAAAAACTTAGAATCACAAAACAAAAGGTCAAGAGGTGGAAATACCAGAACATTGGTGACATTGAATCAAAGTTGCAGAATTTAAGAGATGAGAAGGTTAGATGGGATGTGGAAGCTGAAAATAGAAGCCTGAATGAGGAAGAAATAAAATCTCGATTGTAGTGCATCTCAAATCTATCACATTCTGAGAAGATAGTCTTCAGTATGATGAAACAGATGTCAAAAGTCAGGTGGGCTTCAGAAGGAGATGAAAATTTGAAACCCTTTCACGCTGCAATCAAGAAAAGATTAAGGCAAAATTCCATCAGTGGTCTCTTGATCAATGGAGAATGAGTGGAAGTTCCAATACTTGTTAAGCAGGAGGTTTTCTCTTTCTATGAAAATCTATTCACAGAACCAAATGCCTACCTACCTAAGCTGCAAAATGAAAGGTTTAAGAAGATTGATCTCAGTATGAGAGACAAGCTAGAGGCCCCTTTTTCCGAAGAAGAAGTTAAAGTTGCGCTCTGGAGCTGTGAGGGTTCCAAATCTCCTGGACCAGACGGTGTGTCCTTAAATTTCATCAAATCCTACTGGGATCTAATGAAGGTGGACCTAATGGCTTTCTTCAAATACTTTGAGGAGGGGGGAAATATTGGATTGGGCTGTAACGCATCCTTCATTACTCTGATTCCCAAATCAAAAGATCTGGTGGGTCTTAAAGACTACAAACCAATTAGCCTCATAGGCTACCAATATAAAATTTTGGCTAAAGTCCTATCAGAAAGATTGAAGAAGGAAATCCATCAGATAATAGGAGAGACTCAGACAAGGTTCATAGAAGGCAGACAAATCATAGATGGGGTTCTAATTGCAAACAGAGTAGTGCACCAAGTGAAGCAACAAAAGTCAACAGCTATGATTCTTAAGATTGATTTTGAGAAAGCCTTCGATAGTGTCAACTGGTCTTATTTGAACTCGATTTTGGAACATATGGGGTTTGGCCAAAAATGTATCCAATGGATTACGCAATACCTCAATTCAGCAACAATGTTAGTTCTGGTTAACGGTAGTCCCACAAAGGAGTTTAGAATGGAAAGGGGGATCCGTCAAGGAGATCCTCTATCCATTTTTCTATTCTTGATAGCATAAGAAGGATTAAATGTCATGATGGAAACGGCAATAGAGCGAAATTTATTCAAAGGAATTCAGCTAGGAAGTTCAGGTCCAATTGTATCTCACCTACAATATGCAGATGATACAATTTTCTTCGGAGCTTGGAATAGCACAAATATGGGAATTTTGCTGGGTATTCTTAAAAATTTCAAATTAGTCTCAGGCCTAAAATTTCAAATTTCAAATTGGTTGCAGATCAGGTCCGCTCCCCTTCCCTTATCTGGGTATGTCAATTGGTGCTTCGATGCAAAAAGTGGAATTATGGAAAATTATCTCCGATAAGCTAAGTCAGCAAATGAGCTCATAGAAAAGCAAAAATATGTCAATAGGTGGTCGATTAACAGTTGTGAAATCTGTCATTGGCAGTCTTCCCCTGTACTACTTCTATGTGTTATGTGCTCCTGGAAAAGCCCTGAAAACCCTTGAGAGTGTTCGTCGTAATTTTTTCTGGGGGGGAACAGTGAGCGAAAGAAAATTCCATGGATCTCATGGGATAGAATCTTAGGAAAATGGGGAAATGGGGGTCTTAATGTAGGGAGTTTGTCAGGAAAAAACAAAGCTCTTCTAGGGAAGTGGTGGTGGAGGTTTAGAAAGGAGAAGGGTTCGCTTTGGGTAAAGGTGATCAAAGCCATACATGGAGAAGATGGAGGTCTAAATGTTAATAGAGTTGTTTTTCCTAATGGGGGGGGGGGGGGATCCTAAAAATTGGGAGGGACTTGAAGAAAAGAAGTGTTGTTTTGACAGTCGCTTTTAATAGAAAAGTAGGAAATGGGTGTAATACTTCCTTCTGGTGTGATGTTTGGATAGGTGAAACCTTCTTGAAAGAAAGGTTCCCTAGATTGGCAGCCTTAGAATCAGATTCAATGTGTCTAGTATCAGATAGAGGTAGTTGGAGAGAAGGAGTATAGGTTTGGCATTGGCAATGGTTTGGGAATCCTAGAGGCAGAACATCTTCTGAGTTGGAAGAGTTATTGAAATTGCTGGATCAGTTTTCTGTAATTGCAGATTCCTTGGACACTTGGAGTTGGAAATGGGACAACACAGGGACTTTCACGGTTTCATCACTCTCCAAGCGAATTGATGAAGCGGTCCTGAGGTACCCGACAGTGGAAGCTCCAACTCCATGGAACTTTTGGATCCCCATCAAGCTCAACATTTTTGCCTGGAGAGCAATCCTCGATAGTCTCCCTTCAAAGGTGTAGCTAATCAGGCACAGAGTCAAGCTTGAAGATGCAAAATGCTCAGCCTGCAGCAACAGTTTCGAAACGACACCACATATCCTCTCCTCATGCACTTTGGCTTTCTCACTTTGGCCCAAAGTGTTCCAGTGGTGTCAACTTGGTTCATTCTTCAGTGTTGAATGGGAAAACCTGCTCAAAAAAGACTGGAATGCTCATCATCTCTCCTCCCCGCAACAAAAAGGATGGTGGGCAATCCGTAGTATAGCAGCATGGTGCCTATGGTCCACACGAAATTCCACCATTTTCTGCCCCTCCTCATCTCAGATCAGCATTTCAATCTCAGATATTCAACTTCTTTCATATCTGTGGATCTTAAATAGGTGCTCTAAGGCCAATTTTACCTGGTGTGATTGGATTCTAAATCCTATGGAGGCACTTAGAACATGTTAGCTTTTATTTTCCTAACTGTGTTAATTCTTTCTCTTGTTTGATCTCGCAAGGGTAGGTTTTTTCCTCTCCTCCTTGGAGATGAAAGCCTCCTCCTGTTATTTATCTATTCTATGGATGCCTTTTCAAAAAAAAAAAAAGCCGCACGCAGAGGAGCTTTTTTGCCCGTGGAGGAGGGAGCAATATGATTTGATCTACTTGTAGTGTCTTGTTAAATTAACCCTTCGTCCAAAAAATAATGAAATATTTAACTTTTGATGTTTATTTGACTTTAATTTATCTACATTATTCTAAAGTAGCAAAAATGGAAATAAAATATATTTGTAAAATAGACACATGAAATTTTCATTTGTATAAAAAAATCTTAAATTTATATTTTAAAATGATTGAAAAATAAAATCATAGATTAAATGCTGAAAAACAAATGTATCATTACTTTTGGGACGAAGGGAGTATTAGTAAGTTTATCCTTAAAACATCCTTCCTCAAACCATGAAATTTATCCAATTTTTATTTAGGAATAATAATTTATTTATGCATTCATGCGAATGAGTGTCTAGTAAAAATCATTTCCTTGCCCCACTTCACCGCTGGGGAAGACCAGAGACCTGACACCATTTACAACTTCTAGTTTTGCAAGGCGTTTTGAGTTGCTATAAATAAGCAGTTAACATGCAGCGACTTTACGCCCGTGTTTTGAGTTTAGGGTGACCCGACCCGGCAAACCAACCCCACACGTTTCAAAATATCCCTAAAAACTGGACATTCGGTTCGAGGAACCAAGATCCTGCACTAAACATGACTCTCATCCCCCACTTTAATTTGTTGGACGTATTTTAATACTCCATGTGTTTCAATTGTAGAAGTATCTGTTGGAGTAGTTGTCAACGTGTCTAGATCATTTTGTGGTACGTGTTTGATTTGTGATACCTGGTTGATATGTGCTGTTGTTTTTCAGTTGAGTAGGAGCAGTTATTTCCCATTTTCTTAGTTCAGTCGTAAGTGGTTGTAAACGTGGGACTTACCAATTTGTTCTAGCAGTTTTCTTTTGTTGTAAGGCTATTTAAAAACCACTTTGACTGTTTAATGGAGACAGAGGAATTCCAGCCTATTGTGAGTACTTGCAACTTAGTCTACAATTGGGATCAGAGCCTCATTTCTTAGAGGGCTGATACGAGTGAACACTTGAGAGAAATACACAAAAAACAGCAGCTTCCTTCTTAGTGAACCATGGCTGAGAATGGCAATTTTATGCAGCCCTCCATTTCGAGGTTTAATGGTCACTACGATCATTGGGCAATGTTAATGGAGAATTTTCTCTGATCAAAAGAGTATTGGCAGTTGATCGAGAATGGTGTTCCTGTAGCAGCAGTGGAGGAAACAGAAACTCAACGGAAGGTGAGGGAAGATGTGAAGCTTCAAGATTTGAAAGTGAAGAACTACCTCTTCCAGGCTATTGATCGCACAATTATGGAGACAATTCTGGACAAAGAAGCAGCAAAAGGAATCTGGGAATCAATGCGGAAAAAGTATCAAGGTTCCACACGAGTGAAGTGGGCTCAACTGCAAGCTCTTCGCAAAGATTTTGAAATTCTCGCGATGAAAGAAGGTGAGAAAGTAAACGAGTATTTTGGACGCACACTTGCAGTAGCCAATCGTATGAAAGCTCATGGTGAGAACATGGACTAGAGAGTAATTGTTGAGAAAATCTTACTGTCCATGACAGCCAAATACAACTATGTTGTGTGCTCAATTGAGGAATCTAATGATCTGGACACTCTCACCATTGACGAGCTCCAAAGCAACCTACTTGTACATGAGCAAAGAATGCTTGCGCAAGCAATAAATGCTGAGCAGGTTCTCAAAGTTTCTTATGAAAGAAGTGGTGCATTTAGAGGAAGAGGCCGAGGATATCGTGGAAGAGGAAGAGGACGGGGCAAATTTGGGCTCAACAAGGCACAAATGGAGTGCTACAGATGCCATAAATTAGGACATCTGCAGTATGAATGTCCAACCTGGGAAAAAGACATCAATTATGCTGATCTGAAGGAGAATGAAGAAGAATTAATATTGATGGCAGATACAAAAGAAGAAAAAGATATTCAAGAAGAGACTTGGTTTTTGGACAGTGGTTGTAGCAACCACATGAGTGGTAACCGACGATGGTTTAGCACAATTGATGAAGATTTTACTCATACAGTGAAGCTGGGAAATGGGTCTAGACTGTCAGTTCATGGGAAAGGAAGCATAAAAATGAGGATTGATGGTCTAAGCCAGGTAATACACAATGTGTACTTTGTCCCAGACTTAAAAACAAACTTGTTAAGCATTGGACAGTTTCAAGATAGGGACTTGTCAGTCGTTATTCAGAAGGGAATATGTAGTATTTATCATCCTAATAAGGGCCTTATCATGAGAACCAACATGGCTGCAAATCGCATTTTTGCCCTTCATGGCACTCCAATCATTGATCAATGCTTACAAGTCACTGCAGAGGACACCACTCACTTGTGGCATCGCCGATATGGGCACTTGAGTATTGGAGGCTTGAAACTGCTGCAAGCAAAAGAAATGGTAGAGGGATTACCGAAATTGAAGGAAAATTCCAAGGTGTGTGAGAGTTGCCTAGTTAGAAAATAAAGCAGAGACTCTTTTCCTAAACAAAGTTCATGGAGAGCAACAGAAAAGTTACAACTTCTCCACTCAGATATTTGTGGTCCAATTACCCCTCCATCAATTGGTCACAAGAGGTACTTTCTTAGTATCATTGACGATTACACTAGAAAGATGTGGATCTATTTTCTAGCTGAGAAAAGTGAAGCTTTTATGTTGTTCAAACACTTTAAGAGCATGATAGAAAAGAAAGCAGGTGTACTTATTTGCTGCTTGAGAACTGACAGAGGATGAGAGTTTACCTCTGACGATTTCAATGAGTTTTGTAAGGAGAATGGTATCCAGAGACAACTCACTGCATCCTACTCACCACAGCAGAACGGAGTTGCCGAGAGGAGAAACAGGACCATCATGAATTTGGTGCGAAGCGTATTGTCTGAGACAAAGGTACCGAAACACTTCTGGCCAGAAGTGGTGAACTGGATTGCTCATGTCCTTAATCGAAGCCAAACTCTTGCGGTAAAAGATATGACCCCTGAAGAAGCGTTGAGTGGAATCAGGCCAAAAGTAAGTTATTTCAAAGTCTTTGGTTGCATCACACATGCCCACATCCCTGATGCCAAGCGAACAAAGCTTGAGAACAAGAGCTGTAAGTGTGTCTTATTTGGCTTCAGTAATGAATCTAAGGCATACAGACTGTATAACCCTATCACAGGAAGAATAATCGTGAGTCGAAATGTGGTATTTGAAGAAGACGCATGCTAAAATTGGGGGAGGACAGTGGAGGATCATGAAAAAGATTTAGAAATTCCTGATAATGGAGGCGAACAAGAAGAGCATGAGGGTGTTGGGCCTCTCAATGAACAAGCAGGATCTGAATCCTCCAACAACTCCCAAGAAGCATCCGCATCCTCTGCTTCCGTAAGACAAGAAGAACCACGTATACGAAGAGCCCCATCATGGTTGCACAAGTTTGTTTCTAGTGACGAACTCTCAGAAGAAGAAATCGATGAAGCTCACATGATTTCCATGTTTGTTGCCAAAGATGACCCTACCATCTTTGAAGAAGCTGTATTGAGCAAAGACTCGAGAGAGGAAATGAAATCTGAGATTGACGCTATTTAGAGAAATAAAACATGAACTCTTATAAACTTACCTGCAGGAGCAAAAGTCATTGGAGTGAAATGGTTGTTCAAATCAAAGCTCAATGAGGCTGGGGAACTCGATAAACGGAAGGCAAGATTGGTGGCTAAAGGATACGCACAACAACACGGTGTTGACTTCACAGAGGTGTTTGCTCCCGTTTCTAGATGGGATACAATCAGGATTATTGTTGCTCTGGTTGCTCAAAATAATTAGGACATTTACCAATTAGATGTTAAGAGTGCTTTTCTTCAAGGGGAGTTGAATGAAGACATCTACGTACAACAACCACAAGGATTCATCCAAAGAGATAATGAAAAAAAGGTTTATAAGCTCCATAAAGCCTTGTATGGACTAAGACAAGCTCCACGGGCCTGGTTCAGCAAGATCGAATCTTACTTTATCTGAGAAGGGTTTGAAAGATGTGGTTCTGAGCATACTCTATTTGTTAAAGCAAAAGAAGGTAATATCTTGATTGTGAGCTTGTACGTTGATGATATGATCTTCACTGGAAATTGTGAAGAAATGTTTGCAAAATTTAAGAAATCTATGCAGCAAGAATTCGACATGTCGGACCTAGGAATGATGAGATATTTTCTCAGAGTTGAAGTGAAGCATTCCAGTGAAGGGATTTATATTTTTCAGAGGATGTTTGCTGCAGAGATTTTGGAGAGGTTTGGCTTGGACAAAACAATGGAGTGAGCAACCCAATTGTGCCTGGAGTGAAACTCATGAAAGATGAGGAATGAACAAGAGCTGATGTCACAAAATACAAGCAATTAGTTGGAAGTTTAATGTATCTAACAGTGACTCGCCCAGATATCATGTATGCAGTGAGCCTAGCAAGTCATTTTCTTGCATCTCCATCTGAAATGCATTTACAAGCAGTGAAATGGATCCTCAGGTATGTTAAAGCCACTGCAAATTAATTTTGGTGTTCTGTACAAAAGAGGGAAGAAGACCAGCTTAGTTGCTTATACGGATAGTGATTATGCTCGTGACTTGGATGATCGAAAGAGTACTTCGGGTTATGTATTCTGCTTAAGTGAGAGGGCTGCTTCATGGGCATCAAATAAGCAGCCAATTGTAAGCCTATCAACTACAGAGGCAGAATACATATCTACAGTTTCTTGTGCAACTTAGGGTGTTTGGTTGTAGATGATACTTGAGAAATTAAGGGCTCACCCGGCTGACTGCCTCACTATTTGGTGTGATAACAGCTCAACAATTCAATTATCCAAAAATCCAGTCTTTCATGGCCGAAGAAAACATATCGAGGTGAGATTTCATTACTTACGTGATTTAACCAAGGCAGGGACGGTGGAATTAAGTCACTGTGGAACAAAAGAGCAATGAGCAGACATAATGACTAAACCCTTGAAGATGGACACGTTTCTGCTGTTACGTGAGAAGCTTGGCATTACTCAAGTGCCAAATTAAACTAGTTTCTTTGGAAATTAGTTTAGGGGAGAATATGTTGGAGTAGTTGTCAACGTGTCTAGATCATTTTATGGTACGTGTTTGATTTGTGATACCTGGTTGATATGTGCTGTTGTTTTTCAGTTGAGTAGGAGCAGTTATTTCCCAT
>JBBYHH010250797.1:0-13000 GCA_038382905.1 Daphne laureola
TATAGATGATGTGAGCTAAAGTGAGCTACTTCTAGCTAACTTTAAGCTCCCACTTAGCTTCACAAGCTCAAGCACCATCTCAAAAAGTATCTTGGTGCGACAAGAATTCCTACAATATCATGTCATTTCACCTCATATTACCCATATGTGCTGATAAAATAAATGCATAGGGCTGTGTTTTTTGAGCAAAGAAGGTTGATTTTATTACTTTAAAGAATAATAACACCAACCACAAAGAGGAAGTTCTGGAACCAAACAAAAGGCCTCAAAATGGCCAACAATACTAGAAACTACTAGAAGAAAAAACAAAATAGAAGTGTTAAAATGATCTGCAAATGGGCGAGAAGGAGACCAATAGCACGAGCAGAGAAACTCTTGGAATGCCAAACAGGTGGATACAGAGCACATAACAACCATGATAGTATGATATCAATCTTCAAGCATGTCCTCAACATAAAAAAAAACTTCATCTGAACACAACAATGTTGACACATCATAGCCGTGCAAAGAAGCCAAGGCTGGCCATACCCTCATACCATCCAACGAGCCAACAACAAACCATCCACACCAAATAAAATAGTATTATAAACAAGAGCACCAGTAGAGTAACAATGCATAAATGATCTGCCAGGGGATAGGAGGAAGGCCAAAACCAGGAACAAGGAGCCTCCCGGTACGTCAAGAAAGTGGCTACATAGCACGAAAGAGTTGTGATAGTATGATATTGATCCTCAGGCATGCCCTCAACACCTAAAAAGGCTCTATCTGAGCACAACGGTATTGACACATCACAGCCGTGCAATGGAGGCAAGCTTGTCCTCATCTTGATTCCACCAAATCTGTCAAACCATGGGACACCTTCTACGCAACAACAATTAAAATAAAACTGCCAAAAAGGAATGACTGAAGAAACCGACACAGATTGAAACAAAATTAACAATAGAAACTGGGTCCAGAAAAAACCATCGGGAACGTGCTTGGTAGACCCACATTCCAGTAAATCTCCATCTACTATTCTCATGTCTCTTGGCGAGGTGAGACAAAACTCAACCCCGTCGCACTACACCCAACCAAAAGCGAGACCACCCAAACTTCAACGGATTTGAGGGAACCACCTGCTGATTTAGAAAACTTGTCCACCAAAAGACTCTTCGCCATGACACAACCATGGCCCCACCCACACGACAACCAAGAGAGGCGAGGAGCTAGCAAATCGGACCAGTCTGACTCTCTTCTGAAACAATCACCTCTAAATCGTGAAACGGCTCACATCTGCCCGCCTAAAACCAAAGGCTCATCCCCACCGGAGTAAACCAATAACACCTGAGGGGGAAGCTGCAGATCGCGATACTCGTAAAGGAACCGACATCTGCTTTGACGATTCAAAGCGGCATCTGTCACCACGTCAATTCGAAGGGTAGAACGACACCCCTGGAACCTCTGGCACCTCCGCACGTCTGATTAACAAACCTCCCCTCGTGAGCGACTTTAATCGGTGCGCCATGGTTCTAGCACGGAAGGAGTAGTGGCTGGATCGATCTGCAAACATGAGAACTGGCGGAGTGCAGTGGCGACGACGTTAGTGTCGAAAGGAGAAAGAGGCCTCATGATGAAAGCACCACGGTGAACGGTGCCACACACTCGAAATGGAAATGGACCATCCGGCGGAGGCGAGGAAAGACCCAAGCGTCAGTTAGGTTGAAACTCTTCGTGTAGAAAGTATAAAACTTTTGCATAGGGCTATGTTTATTTGGCCAAAAAGAAATTAAAAAGCTCAAATCAAATTTTCTTTCAATTTTTGTTCACAAAATTTCATATCAATTTTTGTCTCGACACACCGTAAACCCATAGCAAACTAGCACCAGGGAGGAGTGAATGAAGGCCCACAAAAAAAAAACCATGCATATAGATTTTTATTATTATTTGTAGTTGGTAAAGGCTTATATTATTAAACCTAAAGTGAGATAGTGTAAACCTAAACCAAAGTTTCAAGAAACATAGAAGAGAAAAATAACAAGATAAGAGAAGAGCAAAACAAAATAGTAACCTAAGCACCTCTACGGTTGTAGCTTCATATGCCATGAGATAAAATGATATGTAGAATGAAGAAGATGTCTAAGGGATGCCCTCTTTAGTAGTGATGTGCTCCATCTAAAGATTAGGAGACCGTCTCCACGCCTGAAAGCAGTTGCTATGCCAAAACTGGTTGGATACCTGCACCAAGAAGAAACACAGAGCATCGAGATCAATTCATACCTGAGTAGGAGGCCTTGAGCTATTCAGGAAGGTTCAATTCACAAATAGTCTGCAGATTGAGTCATCATTTCTCCAGGTAAGGCAAGTCTTTATCCAGCCCTGCCAACAAGCCAGACACCAGAACGTCCACGTCCTTCACAACTCACGATTTCTTCTTTCCTCTACTTGAACCTGGCATCTTCCCCTTACCATTACCCAACCTCTTAATGGCCTGAGCAGCAAAGACCAAGAGTCACCAGCAAAGCTACCTAGGGAAAGCCCTCCTCTGATAGCAAAGAACAATCGCCCCTAAGAGATCACTAAGTGCCACATAGATCAGCTCTATACGGGTGACTAGAAAAGTGAGATAGGGCCCGACAGCCTCTAGTTCGACGGTAATGAAGAATTGAAGGTGAAGGATTGCGATGTGCAATAAGCCTGCCCCAACAACAACCCCATTCAAAGCAAACAACTCAGAGAATGATAGACCAACAGATCCAACGAGCAATCGGCCAGTGGAGCAAAATTACATTAGATCATTTAAAATCTGATGTCGGTAGAGACCGAAACTCCCTCCAAAATGCGTTAAAACCCATCCCTAGTCCAATCGATAAGGAGGATCCCTAAACCCAGCTTCATCTCGATGGGGAAGGCTACTTGGAGCTTCAATCCCTCAAGAGACGCGAAAATACCCCGCCAGACTAGTGATGTCGGTAAGGGAAAGACCGTAGGCCAGCGATCTCATGGACATAGAAGAAGGGTACACATCTTCATGCCACCAGTAAGGGCGGACAGACGCAAAGTTGTGGTAGGGCTCAAGCTGACGACGATGATCGTGGAAGCCTTAGCAAAGCACATCTCCGTAAAAGTTTATGTCAATATTATGTTCCCAATTTAGCCTTAATCTATTTAAACTTGCGTTTATATCAATATTATGTATTTATGTTCTTATAATTATTTCATTAAAAAATATATATTTAATAAAACTTTAACCACATACTCTCGAAGGCTCTCTTCCTTCACTTGTCACACCTTAAGGAGATGTTAGGCTGTTTTGGAAGGTGATTAAGACCTCATGAAATGTCAGAGAAAGGTTGTTGTAAGTTCTTTGAAACTTGTAAATTTATACACTCGTAAGGTTCCAAACCAGGTTGAGGCAGCCACTTTGAAGGACGAGCTAAACGCACAATAGAGAATTGGATTGGAGGCTCTGGTCATATCCATAGAAGTGACGTACCATCGAAGGTGGTCTATTGGATCGCACAGACCATCGTATGATTCCACCTGAGGCATGCGGAACCCAATGGGTGCTTGGACGGGGAAAACTTCAGGGGTGAATAGTTGAGTGAGGAGTGTATCAATGTCGTCTAATGTTGTTCCGGGTACGATCATAGTCTTGACTTGTTCCTCAACTCGGTTGATTCGTCACATGATATCGTCGACGAAGAGGGCATAATTCCCCGTTGCAGATTGATTGTGTTGAACATTTTTTTTTTTAGGACTTGGTTGGAGTGATTGTCCCTATCAATCACTACCATGTCCCTTTGGGCGTTCAACTCCGCACAAATGGTATGGACTATCGGTCCTTGCATTCCCCGAAAGAGTTTGGCTTGCAGCAGTTGGAGGTGTCGAGGAATAGTGGTTGTTGCGCAATCCAGTTGCTCCAATATGAGGTGGATGGGATGGGAGGTCCCCAGTTCCCATTTGACAAGAGGTGGCGGAGGCAGCTTCTTTCCCGCTGCTCCGTTGGTGGGAGGAGGTGGCGTACGTTTGGGTATATTTGACCTTTCAAGGTAATTAGTTGAGGGACAAATTATGCGTCCTTAATGCGTTATATGTGACCCCATCAATGAGATATCGTATGTAATTCAATCTAGGCCTTGTGGATGTCGCCTCATATTTGGGCTAGCGTGTGCTGTGGGGGCTTATTGGTCCATATATATATCAAGAGGTGGCTATTGAAGGTGGGAATAATAAAATGGTTGAAGATTCTGGTCAAGGTATATCATGCTTGGCTCAAAAGGAACCAAGATTTCACAACACGCAGGGATTGCCAAGGTATGATTGGTCTTGTTCTTAGTGATATTGATGCTCTATAGCATTTCTTTTGCTCATTTGTTTACTTGATTATTTACATAGCCTGATTATGGTATGATGCATACAGTGAGTGAGTGTTTTCATAGAAATTTTAGCTCAGGTTTTGCCATTTTAATTGCAATTTGACTTTCAATCAATAGAATACACTGGAGGCGATGCCCTCAAAAAAAGAAATAAATAAAACAAAAAAATAAAACATGATAATTTCAATGAGTTCCAAGAAAAGAAATACTGGAAATTAAGTTTAACCGCGGAGTCGTTGGCAGTTAACCATCCAAGGCGAGGAGATATTCTTCGTTGTATCGTTCATCCTATTTATTCTTCTTCTTGTTGTTCTTTTTTTGGCCAGTTTCGAACCAGAAAAACGTTGATCATCAATAATCAAAACCCGGTAACAAAATCGGCAAGGAAAAAGAAACACATGCGATAGATTTTTGTTTTGTTTTTTACTCATAGAAATCCTCTCTTTTTCAAACGACGACCTGTCCTCCCGTGCCTCATGGGTTGCACCACTTCTAGAATTGAGGCGGCAGCGGCGGGCCGAGGCGCCTGCGGCGGCTGTGGCTGGAGAAAGGAGGTCGTTTATAAGGGAAAGGAGGATTGCGGCGGCGGCCAGAACATGAAAATTGATACTGTACAAGTCGTTGAGATTGAAGGAGACAAAAATAATGAGCGAAAGATTAATGATCAGATCAGGGACGATGAGCTGATTTGGTCACCTGGGTCGCCTAGTTTCAGGGATTATTTGTTCGTGGGTTCTTTCGATTCCAACGAACGCAGGTCCATTGAAGGTTTGCGCATCGGATCCTTTCTTTCTTTCTTTTTGTTTATTGGTGTCATTTCGATTAGTAGTTATATCGATAAGTATCGAGACTCAAGAAACCGAGTATCATTAGACTCGAACTCCAATTCGTATATAGGAGAAGAAAAAATGGGCAAATGCTTTTGTTGTCCTAGTACTGTTCATAATTATCTATTCAAGTCATAAACCTTGCTATTTTATCATAGAAGTGTTAACTTTTTACTAAAATGTTAAAAATTACTTTTAAATATTTACAATCTGACTAATCATTATTAAAATAAATAACTTGTTTTCATCCTAAAAAATTAAGAGTGTTAATGTTTTACTATAAAAATTAGAATATACTATAACAATATTTTAAACAAATAAAAAATAGTTAAAATGTTTTGTTATTTAATTCAAATTCCTTTAAAAATTTGTTAAACTTTTAAATTTGAAATAATTTAATTAGCATTTCCTACCTAAAATTATATAATCCATATGATTAAATATTATCTAGTGTAACATTATCCCTAGCTTTTATTTAATATTACTAACACCTTTATATTAAAATTATGAAGTTACCAGTTTTTTTCACAAAAAAAAATTAAAATAAAAGGGAGGTTGTGCCCCACATTTAAAAAATTATGGATACGCCGCTGTGTTAAATGATTACATTTTGAGAAGAAACGGTTTATGTGTTAATAATGGTGATGCATGCATGCAGATGCTACTGGTGCTAGGGCATTTGAGGAAAGTATTGATAAGCCAGTAGAGGTCGTGCACCCCAGGAAGGTAAATGCTTGGACCATACCAGCCAAATCTAGAGTGAATATTATTAAATATGGTCGAATGCTGGATGGAAGAAAATACTTGAATTGTACGAAAAAATCATGAATGTTTAATTTGTTTCAAAGTCAACTCGAATACAAGCCGCAATGTAGATTGTTGTAGTCAATTTGTAAACGTTAAGCATGCAAAAACATGCATGACAATTCCAAAGTTTTACCAAATATAACTGTTGTAATTGAACATAGTACTTCTTCGGTTCCTGGAAAGATGATGTATATTCTTTTTCAGAATGTTCCCAACAGAATAGTGCATTTCCAAACTTGAAAACTTAATTTGGATGAATAACCTTACTTAAATGCCCCTAAGAGAATGGTGCATTTCCAAAGGAAATTTTATAATCCATTTAGGACTGAAGGGATAGAAGGGTTTTGTTTTATGATGATCTCTTCTTTGCATCATCGTAATTAAGTTTTCTTCTCTTATAATTAAGAACAATTGTACAATATTATGGCATTTTTATTGTTTGACAAAAATAGTACTCCTCTCATTTTAAAAAGGAAAAAGGTACCAAAATACCCTTAATATTTGGGTATTAGTCCAATTTTACCACACTTTGTGTTTTGTGGTTCACGAATATCAGTGGCATTACTATTTTTGGTACACATTTGCCCTTCGCCGTCAAAATCGCCACGGTGGCGCCTAGTAATGCTCATGTGTACAATTGCTTCTGAGTTGGCGAATGATTGACTGTTGATCGGGCAACTTAAAATAAATGCCAGTTATATATTAATGCTTTTTATCGTTGTCAGCCCAAAAGTTCAAGCGTTTCTCTTCGAATAAGAACAGAGCATAGTGCAATCTTAGGAATTCTACACTTAATCCTCCTTCTTCTTCATAATTCTCCTGCTTCTTGTATCGATAATGGCACCAAATCCAGAACGAGCAAAAGACATCAACGAGAGTAAGTTCTTTTACCTGACATTGACACTACGTGGTTGAACCAGGGGGTGTTGCGACCCAAACCGTAGCTGCGCCGCAGCAGCAGCTGCGGTTTTGGCCGCAGCTCTCGCCGCAGCGCATTGAGGCGCAACACGGCGTAGGGGCCGCAACTGCGCTGCGGTTTAGGCCGCAACACAGCTGATGCCCTGCCAAAGCAGTCTGATACCATTGCTGCGGCCTGTGGTGCGTTTCTAGCCGCAGGAGTACCTTGTTTATTTTTTATTTTTCTCGTTTATTCACCTAATATATATTTATGAAATTAATAAATAAAATAATTATATTATATTATATTATGAAATTCAATACATAATTGAAATATATATATATATATATATATATAATAGAAATTCTCAATTTAGAATAGTTCACTACTAATATTTACAAAAATCCATAAAAATTATTGTTATCATTGTTCGGGTTGTTGTGGGGATTCAGATACCGAGTAAAATCGTCATTAGCCCCAAACAACCCGTCAATGAAACTAGGACGCCCTTACGCACCACCCTGGTCAGTTGGCTGCGGCATCGGCATCTCGAACCGATAATCCCCCTCTAGATGCCTCGATCCCATGTAGGGTCGAGAATCGGGATGCTCGTAGCGCGACATCGTCTGTCGGAAGTGAGGAGGCTGGAAGGGAGGTTGGGCCGAAGGATGTTGGGACGACGATTCAGTTGACAAGTGCGTCGGCATGGCGTCGTGCTGTATCCACCCGCTCGCACGTAAGGACGTCCAAATATTGCTGACGGACTTATTGAATTCTCGCGTCGTGTGAACCTGCCACGCCTCCATCCGAGCCTCCAACCGAGCCTCGAGAGCAGCAGCTTCCTGGCGTCTCTCATCCTCGAGCGTTGCAAACCGATAATTGAGGTCACGGATCTCATCTCGGTACCTGATACACTCATCCTCCAACTGAAGCTCGCGCTGAAAATGCAAAAAAATAATATTACTTTTATTGTACAAAAAAAATTACAAGTTAAATTTTAGTATTTAAAAAAGATATTGTAATGTTACCTGAGACTGCTGAGATTCCTTGAAATGCTCGGGATGGACAATCTCGGGCGGGACACCGACCCAGCATCCTCGAGTGCGGTGGCCCGTGACCGTCCTGTAGATATCGTCATCTATGGCCGGGAACGACCCCTTCTCCCCATACTTCTCCATGAGAAGTCTTTTATACTCATCATAAGTAATAAATATTGTAGTTAAAATAAATAATATTAAAAGAAAAAATAAACTATAAAATGTAGATTGATAAAATTTATATCAGGACAGACGATTCTTTCCCAAGCCAGGTCTCCCCGAACTCCACCATCCGTAGACGGCGCCCAGCTTCCGTGAACTGTCCAATTAAATTGATTCGTTATAAATAAATTTATAAAACTGATAAATAACTTAGATATTTGAACTTTGATATGGTTGAAGAAATTACCAATTTCTCGTAAACTCACAGTTTGGACTTGTTGCCAAACGAGTTGAATTTTGGGGGTTTCTCGCTTTTGGCATTCTTTGTGTTCTTCTTGGATTCTTCCTTGAACCCGGTAGTATTGTAGTACTCCAACAGCATCTTCCACCTTTCTGCGTTGATATTACGCGGGATGTTGGGAATCCAATCCAGGTAGTTCGGATTCTCCGGATCCAACGGTCGGTCCCGTCTGCACTTCCTCCAAATGGTGAAGAGCGTGCTTTGGTAGAAAGATGCAAACTTGGAGTGCAGCTTGTTCAAGAAAATGGGCTCATTCCATGAATGTTTTGTCAGAAAAATAAAATATTTATCAACGTTTGAATTGAAAATAAGAATGAAATTATAAATTTTAAAAATATATATTAACGTACTGCGAATGCCGCAACCCAATTAGCCAGCTCTTCTGCTGACTGCTCATAGTAGGCGTGTGGGAATCCGTTGAACCGGTTCGTACAGATAAAAGAAACTCGGTCTTTTATCTGCTGATGCTCCAAGCTGAAAAAATAAAAATAAAGTGCAAGTTAATAAATACGTTTTATTACAAAAAAAAATATCTAAGTAAAAAATTTCAATTTTGAGACTTACTGTCCGTTGCGAACGCTCCATCGGCCGTCCGATCCACGCTCAGGGGGCGGAAGTGGAGGAGGGGGTGGCAGTGGTGCACGTCGACGCCGGGGGGCCGATGGAGCGTCATCTCGAACATCAGGATGCCCCTCCCCATGCACCGACCCGTCAGACGGTGCAGAAGAGTCCTCTTGACGCACTCGAGAGATGTCGACGTCCTCGATAAGCGAGCCCGAGAACTACGGGAGAATTGTCTCTCGTGTGAACCCGAGACCGAGTCATCCCGACCATGATCATCTTCTTCCTCGAGTGTGTCCGCCATAACTTAAGAACAAAAATAAATAACTAATAAGATATAAAATATTTCAGGATAAATTAATAATTAAACCATAAATTTTTAGAAAACTTACATTTATACGACAAACTTTTTTAAAACTTGCATTTAGACCACAATTGTTTTTAAAACATGCATTTACACCATAAACATTTTAAAAACTTGCATTTACTCCACAAACTTTTTTAAAACTTACATTTACACCTAAAACTTTTCAAAATATACAATTTAACCACAAACCTTTTCAAAATGTCTAATTTGACCAAAAACCTTTCAAAAAGTACAATTTGACCACAAACGTTTTTAAAACTTGCATTTAGACCACATTTTTTTTTTCAAAACATGTATTTACACCACAAACTTTTTCAAAACATGCATTAACACCACATAATTTTTTAGAACTTGCATTTACACCTAAAACCTTTCAAAATGTACAATTTGACCACAAACCTTTTCAAAACTTATAATTTGACCAAAAACCTTGCAAAAAGTAAAATTTGATCACAAACTTTTTAAAAACTTGCATTTACACCTAAAACCTTTCAAAATGTACAATTTGACAACAAACCTTTTCAAAACTTCTAATTTGATAAAAAAACGTTTCAAAAAGTAAAATTTGACCGCAAACTTTTTTAAAACTTGCATTTACACATAAAACCTTTCAAAATGTACAATTTGACCACAAACCTTTTCAAAACTTCTAATTTGACCAAAAACCTTCAAACTTTTTTAAAACTTGCATTTACAACTAAAACCTTTCAAAATGTATAATTTGACCACAAACATTTTCAAAACTTATAATTTGACCAAAAATCTTTCAAAAAGTAAAATTTGACCACAATTTTTAAAAACTTGCATTTACACCTAAAACCTTTCAAAATGTACAATTTGACCCTAACCATTTCAACACTTTCAATTTAGCTTAAATCTAAACATTTAATTTACCAATTAACATAAAATACATAAAACATCAAAATATTTAATTTCACAAATTAACATAAAATACATAAAATATCAAAACATTTAATTTCACAAATTAACAAAAAATACATAAAATAAATAAAACAACACAACTTTCAATTTCATCAATTAAAACTAAACTAACAGAAATTGAAAAAACATAAAATACATACAAAAAATAAAAATAGAAAATTAAAAACAGAAAACTAAAACATAAATAAAAACAGAATTAAAAAAACAAAAACAAAATTAAAATTAAAATAAAAAACGTACCTACTCGGACGGTGACTGCGACGACAAAGAGGTGGTGGCTGTTGATGAACCGGTGACCGTTAGTAGACGAAAATGGAGGGAAAAAAAAGGGAGGGGCAAAGAGTACTTATCGGTGAAGGAGGCAGGAGGCGGTGATGAGCGGCGGCGGCGGCAGTGAAAAACATGAAAAACCGGTGAGCTTTTGAGGAGGTCGTCCAGAAGAAGAACAAAAGAAAAGAAGAAGAAGAAGAAGAAGAAGAAGAAGAAGAAGAAGAAGAAAGAAAGAAAGAAAGAAAGAAAGAAAGAAAGAAGAAGAAGAAGAAGAAGAAGAAGAAGAAGATGAAAGAGATTACAGAAAGAAGAAAGAAGAAAGAAGAAGAAGAAGAAAAATGAAGATGAAGTGTGCGGCGGAAATGAAGAGAAAGAGAAGTTTAAACCCTAAAAAAAAGGTTTGATGATGTCTTACTACGGCTACAACTGCGGTAAACTCCTACTGCACCATTTACAGCGTCATTTACAGCGGTTATGGGCTTACTATGGCCCAAACCGCAGTAAGACCGCAACAGAAAATGTATTCTCTACGTAGTGATAGTAAGTTGATGATAGAGAATTAAAACTTGTAAATATTAGTATATATTAATAAAATAAGTATTAGTAGCTAGCTTTCTAGAAAAGAAAAAAAAAAGAGTTGATGATAGAGAATATCTAGAAGTTACACTATGATCATAGAATAGATAAAATCATTACCATAAATTAACCATCATATAATTAGGAATTTTGATTTGACATTATGAATAGTGTTTGCATGTTTTTGTTAGGTGCAGTGCATAGTAGGCTTGAGTTTGTGTTCCTAGCATCCATTGGTAGATTTTTATTACAACCTTAACCATTGATATAGTACGTGGTTAAAACAAGGGTTATTGCGGTCTCAACCATGATTGCGTCGCAGCTACAACTGCAGGAGAGGGCGCGGTAGCTACCGTAGTGAATTGAGGTGCAGTAGATGTTATGTTGCGCATGGAACCACACGCAATGCTTATTGCTGCTTGTTGCGGCTAGGGCCGCAGTAACCATTTTCAATAACTAAAAAAAAAAGGTGGATGAATCTGGATGAATTTCATCGGGATTCATCCACCTTTTTTCAGAAATGCCCATGAAGAAAAAAAAAGAAGGTTTGTCGCGGCCTTACTGCAGCTAGAGCTGCGGTAAACTCCTACTGTATCATTTACTGCGGCCAAAACCGCAGTAAGGCCGCATCATAAAATGTATTCTCCACGTAGTGATATGTTTTAAATTTCAATTAAAATCTTTCATTTATAAACTTACACTCCAATTATTGTATTTTTAGTTTTATCTGTAAACTTCGTAAAATGTTGTGAAATAGTATGTGATGGATGTGTTATTTTCCAAAAAAAATTCAAAAATAGTTAGAAATATTTTTAAATATAAGTAAAATTTATTAGAGGAAAAAAATGGAGAAATTTAAGGTCATGTGATGCATTGTAGGTTTGAGTTTGTGCTCCTAGCATCATTGGTTAATTTTAATTACAACCTTAGCCATTGATATGTTTCGAATTTCAATTTAAATCTTTCATTTATAAAAAAAACTAGCATTCCAATCATTGTATTTCTTAATGTTTTAAAATATGTGATGGATGTGTTCTTTAAAAAAAAATATAGCAAGTGCGGGTTGAATAAAATTATCTCGTTAAAGATAATTTATTAGTCACTTTCGGCCATCTCTTGTTTCATCGAGATATGGGGAAAATCTATATATAGTACTAACTCTACATGATGACTTGTGTTCTGTTTTAGGTTAGTCCTAAAAGCTTGCCGTGTTCTCTATTAAGATTTTTTTTTTTTAACACTATCTTTTATATTATTCTTATATTATTTAAGAGAATGACATTCATTTAAAATCATGCGATTACTGCCAGAAATAACTTAAAGAACAAGCACAAGGTCCTGATAATAATTCTAAAGTGCTCCGAGCGAAAAATGAGCATAGTTAAGACCTTTTGCCAAACAAAATAAGTAACTACCTAAAGTAGCTTAACCACAATTGAAATAACGGAAAAACTAACATCCACCTAAAGATAAAAGAGAACAAATAAGCAAATAAAAAATAGTGCTGGATAAATTAAGAAATATTACACGAGGTGAAGAGTCATCCTAGAACATCCTCTGATTTCCCATCTCATTTCAAACAAGCAACTAGCCCGTAACATACGTACTCAAGAAACACAAAGACAACCATCCACCACTCAAGTCGTACTAAGCAAGCTTGATTCTGCCTGGACCTACAAAGGTGCCCGAAAGGGCGAACAAATACCACAACAACACATGCACACACAACATCAGAAGCCAGCAAGAACAAAATTGATCTACAAACCCTCATTCCCAAGCCAATTCACAAGACAGAGCGCAGGAGAAATGCCCCAAACCCCATCCACTCCGAGCATGGCTGATCACTGCTCTAGCAGGGCAAGCCATCGCTTAACCCTGTCGTTCCCAACTCTTGAGA
>JBBYHH010250908.1:0-12998 GCA_038382905.1 Daphne laureola
CATGAATGTCTAGAACTTGTGAAAAAGGAAATCATTTCTAACAATGTCTTAAGAAGCTGAAACAAAAAAAAAAAAAAAAAAAAAAAAAAAAAACAAACAACCATGACAACAACAAAAATTGACAAACTGAAGTAAAAAGAAAAAGAAAATCGATGTCAAATGAGGCGTTGACATGTGTCAGTCCACACATTCACAACATTTTCCCGATTGACAATGGCTATTAAATTCGTTCTAATACCGCCTAAGTCCCGGATTAACTTTTTTAAATATATTTAACAAAGTTATTAATATATTAAATAAGAATATTTTAGTGTAATAAGTTTATAAAAAAATAGTTCATTTTTAATATTATTGAATTAAACTTATCATTAAACCATTTAAATACCTGATAACGTCATAAGTTCAATGATATATTAATTAATCAAACGTGTTAATATATACTAATAATATTATGTTCATGTGAAGAGTACTTTGTTTGTTATCCAAAAAGTGAATGCAAAATATAATAAAGAAAAGTCTCAATCTAAATTGCTTTAACATATATATTTAGCTACATTATCCGTCGATGATAAATGATCAAGAGAATTATCATCACGCATTAACGTTTTCAGAATATATGTTGATAATTAATCAGTTAAAAGATGTTTAGTATATTATACAAAAAATGATTGACACTTAAGTTAATAGTTAATATATACTCCCACCGTCTAGACCAACATGCACGACAGACACATCGTGATCGTGAACCCTACCTGAAGTCGCAAAAGTTGAACGAGAATAAATCTCATGATCGCCTAAAGTGCCTCCAGAAATTGCTACACGGGAACCACGACGGTGACGCTGGAAGAAGATCTCATTACCGCAAAACTCTTTTCGAACGAACTGCACAATTCATCCTCTGTTATTTGCTTCAACGTCTCTATTCATCGCTGATTTCCACCAGTCAGTTAACCCGTTTAACATCTTTAGAGTCGATGTCGGATTCTATCCAGTCAAAGAAACAACTGCACCAAGAGGAGTCTCAGAGAAAGAGTTACACACCTTTTGTTTCCACACATATTGGAAAGGAGACCTCCTGTCATTGATCTCATCGCTAAACATCTCAGAACCACTGAGGGAGGTAGCTAAAATGGAAGAGTCAAAGTCATTGTGTTCGTTTATCTTTTAGAATCATAATTGAAGATCTTCTCCCTTTTCTGAAGGAGGAACATGTTCATTATAATTCAACAAAACCAAAAATATAGTTGGGAGGAAACTCATAGATAGTTAATTGAAGCGAAATAGAGGGAAAATGTCTACCTTTATGTGTTTATCACATCAACGCTAGTATCATCCGATCATCTCGTCGCCAAGCACGAGCACCAGTCCCTTGTGAAATCCATGATCCCATCTTGATGCTCCATAAGTCTTGCACCTGTTCGAATGAGCAAGTCCAGCGCCTCTCGGGTCTTCTTGGCCTTGGAGCGGGTTTGTCGACCTCCAAGGCCAACCAATAGGTCATGCTTGCTTGATCTTGTATTGGGCGAGTTGGAGGCGCAATGGTTCGGTTACGATATACATCAAATTGACTTTTATACCAATTTATATGTTTCCTCAAGGCCGAAAACACCTCACACTTGATCTAGCTTGACAAAGGATGAACATTTGATAGAAAAGAAGAAAATCAGATGCGAAAGTTTGGAAAAATAATGATATGGCTGCCAACTTTTCTTGAATATTTGTTCAAGCAAAGACGGTGTTGTGCCTTGGCGACTCCTCATTCTTGGTATTGGAAAAGTCCAAGATAAAGCAAGCATTTTTTGCAAAAAAGAAAAGAAAAGATGTAGATGGATCCAACATCTTCTTCTTCAAGTGAGAAGACAATCTTTGGATTTGAATAAACTTGCTCAAGAAACTTGGACAAGAGTTGCGTGATAAATGAAGATAGATCAACAAGAGAATACTCTCAAGTATGCAAAAGTGTTTGATATTCAAATTTGTTGATATGTTGTCTATATATGGCGTGCCTCACAATAGCACACATTGACTCAGACTATTAAACTAGACATTTTCTCCACTTAAATGACCAGGTAGTAATCAATGCTCAACGTCTCTCACATAACTGGCTCTTTTATGGCTGTTTGTAGCTCTAGGCATCCAAAGAAATCAAATTGAAAAATATTTTGAATGCAAATGACCAATTTATGAGCTAATAATGTTTCAAAAGCTAGTTCCTTAAATGGTTGGATGTTATTTATGATGGGGCATTGAGGACCAACTTCTACAACTCCTCATTCGATGTTATTAAACGTTTGGAAACCATCAAGACTTGGTCTTGCATAAAAGTGGTCTTTGAGATTGGCAAAACTTATAAGGCACCTTGCCCCTGTTTAGGGCATGAGTACCGTTCATTTGTAGGGTACCTTACAATTGTAACACACTTTGAAAGGTTCACTAGATCCTTTGGAATACTTTTGGTATATGGTTGGTGGATTTGGTTTGGAAGGCATCCGTTAGGTTTGGGGTACCCAAAGAGTGGACAATACCGTTTAAGCGTAGGGCACCGTTGATAATGGTCCTCCTTAATATTGTGATAGGCCAATCTGGATATGTCTTGACTAAAAGTGTTGTGATAGATTTTATGCTAAGAGTTGAAGGCATGAGCCTTTACTTGTTTTGAGTTTGGGTCACCACCTTGAGCTTGCGAGCCCAAACAATAGGGGGTGTCAAACTTGAAATTTGGAATAAAACGTTTTCACCGGATGAAAAAATTTTATAAGGTGAATTTTTTCTTCTTCTAATTCACCAATTTTTTTTTCTCACTTTCCCTTTCTCCTTCTGCACTGCTTCAACATCTCCGTAAGCAGCTTCTGGCTCACCGCCATCGCCGTTTGCTTCTTTGCCGGGCCTCTCTTCCTTGCAGCTGTCGGCGGCTTCCCCTTCGCTGCTGCCCCCTTCTTCTTCCTCGTCTCTGATCTAACCACCAACTGGAACTCTACAGACCACTGATGCTAGACGCCGGGCCGGCGTGAGTCGCCACCATCCACTCCCTCACCAAACAAACCATCGCGAATCGAAGTTAGACGTTGGGCCGACGCGAATCGACGCTAGATGCCAGCCAACGCGAATCGAAGGACCTCTGACGAGTCAGATTCGACAAATCGAAGTCAGGCCGGCGTGAATCGAGGCGAGCCGGCGATGCCCACTGTGAAGCGACGACAGAGATGAAGGACTTCTGACGCGACCGGAGACAGGGACGAGCTGTGGGTCGAGGGTAGCTGGGCAATGAATCAATGAGAAATGAGATGATTCACGTGAAGAAATCACGTTCACTTCTACGTGATTCACCGGAGGTTTGAAAAACAAAATTGAAAAAAATGTAATTCATTGATAAAAAAAGGTGATATCTTTGAACCCCTGATGAGTTGGGCAGCTTCTTGAGTAAGCATGAAGTGACTTTCCTTCGTCATCTTGTAAGTTGTAACTTTCTATTTTAATCCTTAAATTTGGGCCTTCTTGCTCTTGAGTCCTCAAGGTTACACAAATGTGCAACCAGAACACTGGATGGCTCCAGATCACCACCACCGAAGGCCACTTCACCGCACCATCATCGAGACGTTCACACTTACTCCACAACCGACTCGATTCTTTATCACCCCACAGTGGGCAAGGGTTCTTCCCTTTTATCAAGTTGGAGGGCTTAGTTAGACGGAGAGGGCAATAGCTGTACGGATTACCAGAGTTCAAGGGCTAAACCTGAAGTTGGCAAACGAAAAGCGGAGGCGAATCCAGTCTTGGTTGAAAATATGCTGAAAAAGACTCCGGCGATTGGATGTCACCGATCCGATTAGGCGACTCTCTTGCTGATTCTGCTGTAGCTTAGCGCCATAGCGTGGTATGCGTTTTTCAAATTCTTCTACTTCGTTCCTGTTCTCGGAATTTTTATTTTTAGTAAACAATTGCACGTGTGAAGAGTGCAGGTTTTGGGAGGAATGTTCGCAGCGAGTGATTCCTCGGCCGGTTTTTGAGAAGATTACTGGTAGAAGGAGTGGAAGATTTCGATTTTACTGATGTGGACGAATGTGTTTAGAATTGTAAGTTTAATTCATGCTATCATTTGGTTGGTACGTTTGTTCTGCTTGTAGCTTTCATGCTGCTGAATTTTCTGATACAAATTGAAGTTAGCCGGTTTTGGATAATAAGTTCATACAAGGTGTACTAAATTAGATACAGGGCCTGGATTGATTTTTGTTGTGAATTTCCCTATTTTATCTGATTACTAGTATTTTTTTTACCTAGGGTTATGATGCTTCCAGAAGCACTTAGGTCTAGCAGATCATCTGTTTCACCTGTCCCGTTGTGGCAAATGCTTGTCAAACTTTTTTTTAACAGAGCTTTTGTAACTTCTGAGCTTGAGTCAGTGAGTGTGCAGCTAAACTTTATCTTAAAATCATAAGGGAGTTTTATTTTGATAAAATTTTCTGCTACATTTTGAAGATAATTTGTTTTGGACTCGGGGTTTTTAATTTAGAAAGTACTTCAGTTTGGGCACCCTTTATGAGAGGTGCTTTATGTTGTATGCTGAATTTTAATTAATTTTATTTCTTGACCATTTTTACCAAAAGGTGACATATTATCTATCACCGGTTGTTTTCACAGGGAGGTTTACACCAGATAGCTTGGTTCCAGTTACTCCCTCATGAGGCTGACTTGAACCCAATGCCAGACAAAAGGTGACAGTTTCTTTTGTTTCTGTCTGTTCCCATTTTCCATTTCTTATATGCAGTGCAATCTATTTCATGTTTATGGAAATGAAACTGATAACAATGTCATATTGTTAGAAAAAGAAAAGTAGCTATGAAGGGAGGAATTTTACTCGATAAAACCATCAGAATGTGAATAATTAGGCACTTCATCATCTTTTTGGACCGTGCAGTCTGAAATTAGAGCAGAAAGATGCTGCATCATGGCTGGTGCTCTCATCTCACTTGCAGCTTCAGAAGGATGGGTTTCTAAGTGCTTGGACGAATTCTTTTGTTGGGCCCTGGGATCCCTCTCAAGGTTTGCACAATCCTGGTATGAATGAAGAATGTTTATTTTAAAGTCTTCCATGATCTTGTCTTGGAAGGAGTGTAATTACACGATACTTACGCTTTACCTTTTTTCTATCTCTAACTATGCAGATGAGAAGATTAAGCTTTGGTTGTTTCTTCCAGGCAGACATTCATCAATTCTTGAGTCTGCTCAAGATGCAGTTTCCAGGTTAAGAGGTATTACATACTCTTGTCTTCATACACATTCATGGCATGTGCTTAAAGAGTATTGGAGTTTCCATAATATTACTTTTCTTTAATTTCATTCCTTGGATAGTTACCGCTACATTGAGTTTGCTTATTTTTCTTTTGAAAGTTGTGGCTTCTGGACTGTGGCTGGCACCCGGTGACTCAGAAGAGGTTGCTGCTGCTCTTTCTCAAGCTTTGCGGAATTCTATTGAAAGGTTTTTGTTTCTTTTCATGCTGTTCTGGATTTTTTTGTGTATCTAATTATTTAATATGCTAACATATTACCGATACTGGTTTATATTATACAAAACGATTGTGCTAATACTGACAGGGCACTGTTTCGGTTCTCATACATGAGATTTGGTGATGTGTTTTCAAGATGTCATCTTTCTCAAAGTGAAGACTCTTTCAGGTTTGTAGCTATCTGGTCTTTCTGGCTTTTACAAGAATCAGTTACTTGTACTGGTAGTGTTTCTGTTCGATATGGTTGGTAGTATACATAGGAATTGTAGGGCAAATGATAAGGTTTCAGTTGATGTTGGCTCTTATTTTTCAACACGTCTGTACTTTCTCATGGAGGAGAATGGTTTCACATTGCTTGCGTTACAGGCCCTCCAATTCTGTTGCATGTGAAGTAAATTGTTATTGCTTCTTTTGGCTGCTGCCTATGTTCAGAATACTGGACCAAAATTCAGTTTTTTTCTGTAGACCATTCCATATGGTGCTATTGTAAAGATCCTTGTATTGATGAATATTACTGCCTTTATGTTGCAAAAGTTGGGAGCAGCATCTGTTGGTTTGCGGAGATCTTATATTAGTAGTACCATATAGTGCTCATAAGAATGAACGGCGTGATTTTTGTATCGTCATAGCTATGGAGCAGCTTGTCCGTTGGTTTCCTGAAATCGTTTACAATATACAATAGTGTTCATGACCATGGAAGCCTGTGTTTTGAATTGTCATATTGACTTAGCTATGAATCTTTTTTATGAATCAGATCTTATATATCTTTAAAGTGATTGTTACTATTTTATTGATCTATTCTGCTCATCGGGTCAATGTGAGTTATGCATTTTTTAAATTATTACTCTCTCCGTCCCTTTTTTATTGCAACACTTTCCTTTTTGAGACGTCCCTAAATGTTTGCAACGGTTCCTTATTAAGTAAACTTTTCCCAGTAAGTTTACCAATTTATCCTTTAAACTATATATATATATATATATTCAATCAACTGAGCCTTAATCCCAATTTGGTTGGGGTTGGCTACATGAATCCTGCATTTCCACTCGCTCTATTTGTGACGAGCTCCTCTGTAGGTTGTAGTAGCGTAAGATCCATCTCAACTAGACTTACCCATGTAAGTTTAGGTCTTTCCTTACCTCGTTTAAACTCCCATAAATTACGCATTGGTACATCTAATAGTCTTCTTTGTACATGCCCGAACCATCTAAGTTGACCTTCTCTGATTTTGTGTTCAATTGGTGCTACTCCTACTAAGCCCCGAATGTTATCATTTCTTATTCTATCTCTTGATGTATGTCCACACATCCATCGAAGCATTCGCATCTTCGTGACATTCCTTTCAACTATCTTTCTTCTTATTTCTTTTTTGTCTGATTTGACCCCTCTAAGTCCACTCACTCATCCCCTCTTTTAATTTGTTTTTATATGATTTAACATCACTTACTCCACTCACACCACTCACGCAACGTATATCCCTCTAAAGGTATTTCGTCAAAATTCTACATCTTTCGACTCACCTTAATCCACATGCCATCAATATGTTGCAAAAATTAAGGGACGGAGGGAGTAGCAAATTGCTCAAGCTAGTTAGGAAGAACTACTTAAGATGCTTCTCCCTTAATCTTTCATATGAAATCTCTTATTATGGATACTAATAGAGAGTGAGGTTCAAGAAATTTCTCAAGACTATATTAGTATTCAAGCAATCTTGGTGTGGAATTGGGTCTCACAACTTGTGTAGCAGTTTGGAGGACTTCTTATCCTTGTTCAGCTTTTCTTTGAACATTGCACTTAAAAGGAAAATTGTGCGAACTTTGGAATGCTCTTGCTCAATGTTCATAGGATGCTTCTATATTGTTTGCACCACTAGTTCGATTTGAACTCTCTTGTTATTGCTACTATGAATGGCTGCGAAAACTGCTAGTCAACCTCTTGGGGAATGAAATTCAATTCTTTCTTTTCTGTTTTTTTTTCGTGAGTCCACCTTTCGGTTTAGGTAAATCCTTTTATGTAGGGTTGGGTTGCTGCAACCGTGTAACCATTGGACTTCATGTCCTTGTTAGCTTTGCAGTAAAAGTTTCACTTGTGAAAAATTTCAGCAGTGGCACACAAATGCATTAAGTTTTATCATGTTGCTTTGAAAACAAATGCAGTTCAGGACTTGCGATATAGAGTTCCTACTGAAAATTAAGGTTGGGACTCAAAATAGTACTACCTCCGTTTTTTAAAGATTGTAGGTTTTGTTTTGCTGTTTTCACAGTATTTAATCTACGATTTTATTTTATCTATATTTAGACATATAAAGTTTAATAATTGTGGAAAATATTCAGAGAATGAAGGAGAGAAAACTGAGATCTGTATTGTTAACAGAGAGACCCTAGTACACTTATATAGACAGATTACAAGAGGCAATTAATGACAAAGACAGATTACAAAGAGAATTTAAGAAGGTACACTGTAGGTGGGCAGATGGGACCTTGGGAAGGTAAGAAGCCCATAATTACTGTAGAGTAACAGTAACTACATGCCTAGGACAAAGAGAACAAGGTACTGAATTAATTAATTACAGTAACACTTATTTACTGGATTCCACACTTTCCAACAGGAAGCATCAAGCTTATTGAAAATACCAATAAACACTGCTTGGTTAATAATGTTTCTAGCACCTAAGCTCAATGCAAATGATGGTTTCTTTGCTGTGACTTTGCTTCTCTTTTGAGGAAAATTTGAGAAAATTTTAAATTATGAATGTACCTTCCATTGCTTCTCTCTTCTTTACTCCCATGTTTCAAGATCAAGAACTACCGCTCAACATACTTCTGAAAGAACACTTCATGTAGTTTATGAAATACTAAGAGACAGTGGACACTTAACTAAACTTTAGGGCATATTTTGAGAAGTCAATTTTGAAAGATGAAAAACAAAAATCAAAACAAAGTACTCCCTGACACATGGTAGTGATTCACAACTCAAATGCATTGATTGTTTAAACTTGGCAGATTCGACAAAAATCAGCACATTAGGACAATTTATTTATCATAAAAAGAAAAAAGGTCAATAGATTTGAAAATTTCATGATGTAAGTTTGTTTTAATAATCATTATTCATCAATACAGAATATTTTTGCCTGGGTCTTTCATGATGTACCTGCCGTTTCTCAACAAGACCTAGAATCAAGGCATTGAATGTATGTACACTTGGAATGCAGCCACTCCTTCTCATCATGTCAAACACTTCCAGAGCTCTCCTGATTTCTCCAGATCTAGCAAAACCATGAATAATGGGCATAAAACTACGAGTAGTGGGCCTGTACCTCTGCCTTTGCATTTCCTTAACAGTGCTAATAGCACGATTCACGTTGCCCATCCCACAGAACACACTGATGATGTTATTATAGAGAACTACATCAGGCTTCAAACCATCCTTCATTAGATCTTCGAAAATAGAGAATGCATTGGCCCAATCTTTCAACTTCATAAATCCATTAATCAACATGGTGTAGGTCTTCATGTTGTGCTTTATACCACTGGATACCATCATCTTGCTAACCTCCAAGGCTTTAGATATTTTCCCACTCTGAAACAAGCTTAATCAAAAAATCGAGTGCCAGACAATACAGCACGAGAAAAGCAGAAAATTCATCTATAAAAGCAAGTTTCATTAGACTAGCAAAATAAGAAACTACTCGTACTACTTTCAGCTACTTTTGACACCTCAGCTTGAGTTCCAAAGGTCAGGACACTAGAGACATGTTTGTGCAAGACAAGTGATCAAAGGTAGTTGCATAGAAACAGTTTGATTAACGTCTTTCGGATAATGCTTGTTAGATTGCAAACAGTGCATTACACTGGCAAAAACTATCCAACCTCAAAAGTTACATAGGAAATGGATGGAGGAGCTGCATACTCTGCACATGATGCTTCGAGCTCCCAAGCCTCTAATTTGATTCTCAATATAAGTTGCTTCACTCCTAGTTCGGTCTCACAATTGCAGAATGAGATAAAAACCACATGGTTACCAATTGATAGGCTGATTTTATAAGTTGAAAAAACTCAAATGGTTAATTCAAGGGGTTACTTCAATTTTTATTTGGTGGTAAGGCCTCTCCACCCTTTTTCAATTGACAATTGGTTTTAGGTTGGATGCTTTCACATGGTATTAGAGCTGAACTCTTTGTAACGTAATGAGGCTTCGACACCAATTCACAATAAGCTTTGGGTTGAATGCATTAACAGTAACCTGGGGTTTCATGTTGTCCATTAATTGCAGTGTTAACACACCTCCATGTATAGCTGAAGCTTTATATTGTTTCGAGGCCTTTTCACCCATCGTGTTTTAGGTTGAATGTTTAAAGATGGTATCAGAGCGAGGCTTTAAAATGTGATGATGCTTCTTCATTGAAGCGCAATAGGTGTTGGGTCAAATCCTTCAAAAATAACCCAGGGTTTCTTGCTATCCAAACATTGCAGACTATCGTAGCTCCATATAATTCCTTGTCACAATGATACAATTCACCTTTTCCTCAAACTCTTGTATTGACGAAAAACAGGACAACAAAAAACATAAAGGAAATAATTTTCCTCCGACCCCGGGTGGAGGGTACTCCTTCCCGTATACGTGGCATGACGTTATTGGTTGTTGACACCCCAATTAATTACGGATTACCACACCCCATAATAAATAGTGACAGTTCCGTAACTAATAGTGGTAGCATGAACCAATAATGACACGCCACGTATGCGGGAAGGAGGAGTTTCCTCCACCCCGGGTTGGAGGAAAATTGTGTTCAAACATAAATATGCCCAAATGCAAATATACAAAAACTCTTATCCTCAGGAAAATTAAACAGTTACATGTGCAGTGAATCTTAAAGCAAATGAGTAAATTGCTTTAGAAACATGATAAATTAAGTTCGGAAGATCATTCTCGTTCTCTACTGCAGCCGTATAAATAATCAAGTTTACAAATTTCAAAAGAAAATATAACTACAAAAAAAGACAAGGAAAATGAAAAAGCATTACCTTAGAATAAAGATTAATGAGGCATCCATAACTGATGACTGTTGGATTAAATCCACACTCCTACATTGTAAAGTTGTAATCAAATGACCAAAGGGGATTGTAATAAGCGCAAAACTGACCATTGGGAAGTACGAAACTCAAAAAACACTTCTTCGAAAACAGATTGATCACGTGGAGACTGCAGCTTACTGCCCTAAATAACAGATCAAATGTAGCATATGAAAACAATTCAGAGGGTTTTCATCTGCTCAGGGTTTTTTTGTCATGTTTAATAAGCACTATTATCATCAACCAAACCTCTCTCATTATCTAAATGACAATAGAACGGATGGTAATCAGAAAAAGACATTTCATATGCACAACAAGAGGCATTGCAGTTGCTGTTTTAACTTGCATTGACAAACAAAAACATTTGACTTATATGTTTGACAATAGGAAAAAAAATTGAGTAGAAACAATTCAGACCAACTACCACAGCAGCAGCATTTTTTTTTACCTAAAAAACAAAGAAAAAGAAACATGCAAAAATCACTTCAGAGATATTCACTTTTAAATATCAAAAGAAATAGCAAAACACGTCCAATATACTCCCTCCGTCCTCAATTACTCCCTCCGTCCCCAAATAAATGATGCATTTCTTTTGGTATTCAAATTAAGAAATGAAGGAAGAAAAAACATTGGTAAAAAATGTTATTAGCATGCATATATTTCCTCACCTGTACATGTATATATATTGACCCATTGGCCCAGTGGTAATACAAGTTATTTCCCTAACATGGTATCAGAGCCTAGAGCCTAGGTTTAGGTTTTAATTGTGTTTAACGTTTTGAACGCCGCAACTCGTCCTTCCGCCGCCGCCGGAGCTGCTCCTCCTGTCACAGGCTTATACTCCCCACCCTAGCGGCCTCACCTCTCTTCTCTGCCGCTCTTCTCTTCTCAAACATTGTCCGATTGCAGATGTAAGGATTCTTGAACCTCGATTGCAAGGAAAGTTGCGCTGCAGACAATTCAATCCTGATGGCAAACCACTGCTGTTTGAACCAAGGTTTTAAAAAACGCAAAGCGCACTAAAGCGCTAAGGGGTCCAAAGCGCAAAGCGAAAGCGCGGGCTTTAGCGATGTAAAGCCCCGCTTTAAAAACAAAAATTATTATATCACAGATAACATCAAACATGTTTAATATATATAAACTAATATATCAAATATGATCCAAATAGTTCCAAACAATATAGAAATTTAGCAAAGTCATGTAAAAGACAAGTTCATCATCTTCAAAGACAAGTTCATTTTCAACATCTTCATCAACACTTCCAACCAACCACTCATTACTCTCATCTATATCTTCCAACTGAATTGGGTCAATTTTATCCTTCATTTCAAATCTTTTTATTAAGGCTCGATTATACTTGACATAGAGCTGGAGGGGCTGTTTTCGGCACTATATGTGTGGCACAGAGATAGGAGAAGGAGAGTCGAGCAGATACTTGAAGAATATGAAGAGTCTTTTCTTCTTCTTCAAGTGAATGAAGTCGCAAGTGATGTCTGACTTGGAGGCTTTATTTATTTTATTTAATTTTTAACATTTAATAAGAGAATTAAATGGGTCTCTTTGAAAAAGTGAGACCCAGTTTAAAAAAAAGAAAAGAAAAGAAGCGTCAGATGGGTGAAGCCACCGCGTTGGCGCTTCACTAAGACCCCACGCTTCGCCACTTACCCAGCGCTTCCTGAGGTTGAGTCGCTTCTCAGGCGAGAAGCGTTCGAGTGTTGGGGCTCAGCGCTCCACGCTCTAGGCGCGCCTTAAGCGCGCTTTTAATAACGTTGGTTTGAACGGTCAATTATGAAGTTGTTGGCAACTACCATCGCGCCCAAATCTAGGCTTTGCACCGTTGCGCCCAGATCCAGGCCTTGCACCAAAGGACCCCTAAAAGAAGGCTGACACCGCCGCCGCCGTCGACCTGCACCCACTGGCGACCTCGCCAACTGCCGGCTTCCGGCTTCTGTCTCCGGCTTCCGTCTCCAAACGGTGGCTCTCCCTCATCACTAGCAATCTCCGGCGTCTGTTTTGGGCGTCCCCGACAGCAGCAAAGGTCCACGAGAAGAGGAGGGGCTCCGGTTTTCTTTGACCGAACCATAAAAAAAAAAAAACAGTGGTACTATGGCTTCTTCATCAGGCAACGTCTCCCTTCCTCGTTGTCCGGTGATTTTTGACGGTGTCAACTACACAGAATTTGTGGCACATATACATATCCACATGCGTGGACTTCGTCTTTGGGCTATTCTCACCGGCGACTTCACTTGTCCGCCTCGCCCTGTTCCTCCGACGGAGCCTACACCGTCTTCTGACGCTGCCAAGGATCTTGATGCTGCCGCCAAGGTTATTGCTGAGGCTGCCCAGGTTGCTTATGATACGGCTATCTCTGCCTACCAGGATGCATTGGACTCGTACCGTGATCAGTTGACTACTTACACTCAGT